>JBCAUI010520133.1:0-11945 GCA_038406195.1 Haplosyllis anthogorgicola | reverse complement strand
GATGAGGTATGGGGATGAAGTATGGGGATGAGGTATGGGGATGGACCATGCGTGATAGACATTTTACCCGGCCTACCCGGGTAATTCCTCTCGTTTACATTTGTGTACGGTGTTGTAGGGACCATATCTTAGCAAGTATGGATTCAGAACAGTATCCACAGGATCAGTCACACTTAACTTCAACATTATTCACCAGTCACAGTAAGTATGATTTTTGTTAAGGGCAAAATACCTCTTCGGTATTTACTCTAACACGGGATCCTGTGGCAAAGTACAATGAAAACAATGCAATTTGTTTGGCTGCTTGTAAAATTTAGAAATGATTGACAAGCCAATTTAAAGGTTTCAAAACATAGTAGAAATAGATACGCATAACCTGAAAAATAGTTGCTGTTGAATCAATTTGTGCAAAGTAGATAACATTACATGTATCTGAAGACAGGTGACGTACATTTGTAAAAGTCTTCGACATTATTATTACCTTTCCAGGGCATTCCTGCACACTGCAGCATCTAGAAAGAAAGCTGGTACAATACTTCATCGACTAGGGTATGTACATGTTCACTCTTTCAGGACAGTGAATGTAAAGATCAAGTGGGCCTGTAAACATGATTTACAGACAGAACAGGGGATAACTGTAGAGTACTGTAGAGTACAATAGGACGTGGAATTAGTATAATTTAAATCAGGACAATTTCTTGTCAGCACAGATGTTGAAGGCTCCAAAACTTATTGTGTATTTATATCCTCTTATTTTTTTTTCAATTGTAGCACGTCCACTGCTCAAGCAAACATAATGGGAGTCTTAGGTAAGCCACTAACCTTATCGGAATTTAATTTTAGAGATACCATTTTGCCTTTTCATTTCTTCCACACTTTGGAAAGAGGGGCAGACCTATTTTTAGGTTTGAAGCAAGTATTTTGGTTTCACCCACCACTACTTTATGTACTCCATACCTGTACGATCTAACGGGAGCTCTCATAGATCTATTTGTTGTTTCAGAGGCTTTCCAGCATGCCAAACAAAGAATGATAGCAGCACGAGAAAACCTTAGAAAAGACTACATTGAGACGCTCAAAGCATATGAATCACCTGAAGAAGACTAACATTTTAATATCATGTTTGATTGACAAGCAATTCTAACATATTGTATATTCTAATGTATTGTGCTATGTCTCCTAAATTTGTTGTCAGTGTTGCTTTACTAAGACCGATGTCTTACTTGTAGGTGCTATTTATAAATCATACATGATCTTAACTTATTCCGTCCACGTACACAATGGTAACTTACAATTGTTATTGTGTAGTCATTGTACAAATAAATTTTGTATTCAAAAGAAACAAAGCAAATCTTGGTGGTTATCTTTATGTGTAATTTATTAAAAATTACATGTATTCACTCCAAGGTCCACAAATCGGAAAACTGATCATCGGTGGCCTTAAATATTCCTTTTGGCTCATTGAATGTCACAGGCATTTCTTTTATCTTGTTCTTCACTTCCTTCTGGAACATCTTAAAGACAAAAAAAGTAAAATTACTTCCCTCTCTTTAAATGCGACATCTGCTTTTTACCGAATTCTAGAAGTTCATGCCGTCGCTCAATAATGTTTCCAACATGCCACTTTATTTCCTTTCAAAATTTATTTGAGAGCGAGTTCCAAATCTCCCATGAATATAAATTATTACCCCATCGGTAGTAATTTGATGGAGCAGAAACGTTTATGGTACTTACATCTGATGTTTTCATCTCTAGCAACTCTCCTAGTTTGGTTTCCTCTGGTTGCATTTTACGTGAGACCTGATTTGCCTTTCTTGCAAGGAAGTGATGATAATGTTGCTGCAGAGTTTTTATTTCCCACAGTGAACTTTGAAGTGCGTTAGATTTTGCTGGATCTGGTTCTTCCATTTTGTATGGGTCGGACGTTAGGTCTGAAAATATGAAACAGTTCGAATCTGAAACGGTGACAAACGTGCACAAAAATAAATTGATCATACATTGTGTCCATTACAGTGCAAATAATTTGAATCCATATTACAGTAGAACTTGCTTTGAACGGTCACTGTTTTGGGCGGTCACCTGCCTTGTACGGCCAGTTTTGGTTGTAACTTCTTATATTTCATGTTTATTTACAGCCACCCTGGTAAGGCCACCAAATCTGGTCATTTACACCCATTCTGTGGTTATTTTCGTTAATCTTCACGATGTTTCATAAATCATTTTTAAAACATTTTGTAGCATTTCCTACCAAAATTAACCAAAAACATTTATAATGCATCTTCTAAATGCATAAGTTTGTTTATAAATTGATAACTGTTGATATCTTTCCTGTAAATTTACCGTGTAGTTTAAATTTTGATGTAATAAAAATAGCAATATAATAAATATTAGGAGAATAGTAGTAACCATCTGCCATGACACCTCACCTTTGTAAGGTCACTCGTGTTTTACGGCCACTTTTCGTTGCAAAATTTAGTGACCGTTCAAAGCAGAACTACTGTATTTTAAAATAACATAAGCATTACTACGTCAGTTTTTATGGGTAAATGGGCAATGCCAATAAATTACTTTTTGGGACATCAGGATTATGAATTAGCACTGTACAATTGGGATGACGAATAAGAAGGTTGTAGACAAACGGGATGATTATTTCCAGACCGCTGGGTGGAGCTGTGAGTGCTAATCGTGACAATCGTTTGATAAAAGCTGCCACTAAATAACCTGGCAAATGTCTGCAAAAAAGAATGAAGGTCAACAATATGCAACTTAATGAGAAGTTTACATCGAATAGTCTTACTTCTGTTTTCACGGGATGTCTGCACACTGATGTTGACTGACATTAGTTATGTTTTCACTGCATTCATTTTATATGTAAATGACATCCATTCATGTACTTACGTGGAGGTAAGAAACAAATCAGCCAAATAAAAGAACCTTGCTCTGTATTTGACATGGAATATTGAAGGCTCAAATAATGCATACAGTTTGTTGTAAAAATCAGGATATTCCCTAAAATATAAGCATTTTAAAGTACATTTATCTTTTTTATTGCAACACTTCAGATGTCAAATTTAATTTTCCTCTGTTGAAATCATATTATTTACACGCGAAATTGCGAATTAGTGTCATCATTACTTACGATTGTGATTACATAATAAAATGAAATGAAGTTAACTTTAACATATTTACAGAGAAATACATTTACAGGAATAACCTTAACTGATTCTTACAGGTTGTAAAAGTTGACCAGTATAAAGAGACCATTCAGTGCCAACAGACTGATGGCACCACCTATACTGTATGATGCAGTGAGGAAGTCGCCCAGTAACAGTGGATTAGACATTCCCGGGATAACTTTTTCATGTAAATTGACCAAAATTTTTTTGTACAAACGTGTCGACAACTGAAAAATAGAGGAGCAATGGCAATTGATTTGTTGAATTAATCATTTATCATATGATGCACATGTACATACATATATAGTTTTGTGACTGAATTTGGTCATTAAGCATTGTCAGTGTTGTACAACATAAACTCCACATTGAACAAAAGGTCTTTACAGAATGACCATTATTAACCTTAATAAAATTGTTAACTGCCTAAAGAAAAACGAAAGATTTTTCGGATCGTTGTTGCCACGTACTTTATGTCTCAAAAATTCTGTCCATACTTTGGAGAACATCTTCCTATGATCTGCAGCATTCTGCATTTTGGTTGCCATTTTACATTCGCAATCTAAAAAAAGAGGATACATACCGGATAGATTCAAGGTTTGCTGTGGTCAGAGCATACGCCACATATATTTCAACACATTATTGAAATGGCTACTCGGTCACATAAACACACAATTGTTTTTCTATTCAAAAACTAAAATGCTACAGATGTACCAGCCAGTACTTGTGTCAGACCAAGTTAGAACCTATAAATTACCTGCTAATTTAACAAGAAATTTGTTAAGTTTGGTACTCTCTGTCTTCGGTACACTCAACAGTTCCAGTAGACTGAGCAAATTCTCCACAAAGACATCATTAAATTCCTTGAATAAGATCATGTATACATGCATCAAAAAAAAACAACCCGGAAATGTCACAAAAAATATAGCTTTGCTTGCAACCACATTTAAATATTTGGGGATTACATTTCCTGCCCCTGTTTGAATGTTTATCGATTTAACCAGTAAGTGGTTCAGGTGGGATGGTGTGTGTCCGATAGGTCTTGTGCCTCAATATGAAAGATTCCTACCTGTACCTTAAAATCTTAAAGACTGCTGTTGCAGCTCTTTGCTTAATAGACATCGGCAATCGGAAATAAAAACGTCAAATTATTTTAATATATTAGTTTAATCTGTTGGAGAAATCAAAGGGCTACCTGATCCATTTTTTCTTTCAGCAGGTTGTAACAATAGTTCAAAGAAATGTATCTAACATCATCAAATTCTAAGTATTCTTGAAATCTTGCGATGAGATCAGTCATGTCGTTTTCACTGCTCAGCAAAGTACTTAACAAATCCTGCAAGCAAATAAATGAACCTTTACAAGTACGTGAATGATGGGCAGAGGCCGAAACAAATGTACCAGTGGCTGTTTTGAACAAGAAAACCCTTTGACATTCTAAAAAATGTAGTTTTACAAATCAAAGCAACCGCAAAAATAGGACTCTTAAATCAATCGATTCGTCTGATAAATGTAAACTGATATAACATACCTCAAATTTTGTCACTGGAAGAGCGATTTCTTTCGAAGACACTTTTGTAATTGGTGTATTTCCCTCGGATTCCATGAGTTTCATAATTGTGCATAGTGAAAGTTCCTACAAAACGTATTTACTATTACCGTAGTAGAATTTCCTTCGAGTAATATTGAAGGGTACTGAGCAGTACAGAATATTGTTACATATATTCAAGTACAAAATATGATTCAAACTGGTAATATTTAGTATTACCTACTGACCTGTACATGCTGATTGTGATGACAAACAAGTTCTTTCAGTCTTTCATGGGCATCTGCGTATCTTTCTCGCAACCAAATACGAAACTTTTCTTCCGGACCAGCATCTGTTAAAAGACTTGTTGATTTATTGCATTTCAGAATATTTGGGTTATAAATGCAACCCCTAGGACACTACACATCAAGCTGAAATTTTAAAATGGACTAACAGATCTCGAAAATATGTAAGGCATTTCTTTCTCTGACTAGTGGCTGAACCAATACGTTTAACACTTACTGTCTTCACTTCCTGCTGCCAAGTCTTGTTCCAAGTACAAATCTTTTTGCACGATAAGCAATGAAAATATTTTGTGAATTGATCTTATACATGCAAGTACAACTTCGTCCTTCTCATCCTACAATGAGCAACGAAAATATTTAACATTAAGCTCTTATTGGGAGGCCACTGAACAGTTGCATAAATGTTTCATCTTAACAGAAGGCCAGGAAATAGCGGTTTTTCGGTAATTTGTAACCTCTTCACTAGGTGTACTCTATTGGTAATTGGTAATTTGGCGAGGTACGAAATTATAAAGTTAGTGCCTCGCGAGGGAGGATGTCCCCTCACCAAGGGGGTCGAGGGAGGGGAGATCCTGCCTCGCAAGATACTAATTTTATAAATTTACACCTCGCCAAATTCCAATAGAGTACTACACCCACTGATTGCTTTATGATGACGGTAATCCCGTCATGAAATCTAAGACTCTACATGACAATGGAACTAGGCTGCATGATTAAAAGTGGATTTTCAGGACAGCAAGGCCCCGCATTAAAAATGTTGGTAGATTGATGAGAGAAATTAATGGACTGGCCTTTTACATTCAACTACAGTTGTCCCCGGATATATCGATATTTTTGGTGCGGGAAAATAGCATCGAAATAAGCGGGATATCGATATAAGCAGAACAATTAATATGAGGGTCTATTAATTTGGTGCGGATAAAGTATCGATATAAGCGGAATATCGATATAAGCAATATCAATATATCCGGGGAGGAGTGTAGTTCCTCCCGCTGGGAAACCCAGCTCTTCTACCCTTGCCCCACTCACATGTGCACACTGTGGCATGTGTTTTGGTACCCGTGCGTGCTCTAAAAATGTTCCATATTATCAAGCCTCATCACTCGATCACTATCACTATCAACAGCAAGGGATCACCCTCAAATATAATGAATTTCATTATGTATAATGAAATTCATACATATAACGAATTTAAATTTTTAAAAAATGGGCATATAAATTTATCATCAAAAAGTCTTCAAAACTCCCTTACTGCCAGTAACAAGTACAAATTGGAAATACCAATGTGCAATTAATGCATGCAACCCAAATTTAAATTCTTGATGGGATGTTTACAATTTAAGGTCAATCACAGCATGGAATCACACCTTCTGAACAGCCCAATGAAAACAAGGTCATGTCAGATATAAACACAAATTCATCACATATAATGAAATTCATCATGTATAATGAATTTCATCATACATGTGGGGTGATACCTTACTGATAGCCTCATCTCCCCGTACATAAACATTAATTTATTCACATGTTTATAATTAACAGCTTACCTCTGACAATGATATAATCTCGATCAAATTATTGGCATTCTTTCTATCTGATAAAAATTGTTTTGTTTTGTCTTTCACGGCCTGTACAGAAGTACTTTTCATGGTTACTTAAAAGAGAAAACATGAAAACAATACACACGTGTGCTCTTTCAGAAGTACCGTTTCACGTCGCCAGAGGGCCGCTTTTCTCTGCAGTTTGTCGCGCGTTGCACACTTTATGGACCTGTTACCATTCCGTCCCGGTGCGGCCGTTTTCTTGTCGCATGTCTGAAAGGCCAGTGAGTGTAAAATTTGTTTTCTGAACATTATCACAGAAAACATTTGTTTTTCTAAAGATACACATCCACTGATGTAACTATGTTATTACACATTAGTTGCAGGTGATTGAAAGTTTTGAAGGATAATCAAAATGAACTTCAATTTCTAAGGGGGGCTTTTGTCAAAAAGATATGTACATCCTTTCGATCATGTAGAAATTTTACTTTTACAGTAAATTCATATTGTTTAAGTAAGTATTAGAGGTCAACGAAAAATACAAAATGACAAATTCTTGTGTTTTTTAAAACTCCCCAAACCTTTGTCACGTGACAGGACACTTGTATCAGACCCAGCCAAAGTGCGGGCGGAAATGCGGCTTAGCATACAGAAAGCTTCAGCCATTTGTTTTCAAAAACAAGCTTCGGCGCCGAATTTGCTTTAAATTTTGTATTAATTTTCCGTGGTGGGAAGTGCACGGTGTTAAAATGTGTGCTTAACATACTAATGTTGGCGGATTGAGGGTTATTGACCACGGATGGATAGTATTTCATCGCTAAATTTGTAACTCAAGGTAACCCTAAAAAGTCGTTTGGCGCAGCAACATGGCGGCCCCTTTTGTCGAGCTCCGAAAATACGCGCCGGTACAATCAATATGAGTAACACATGTCATAATGCAGTTGACGTAAAAATGAAAACGATTTATTGTTGTAGCTTTAAGAAATATATGTTCATAATATAAATCATATTGTAGACTTGACATTCGGCACAGAGCATATTTTGTAGTCTGCCCCTACTGATATATCTTTTGCATTCAAACAGTTCGTGAGAGGAAATTAAAGGAGATTACGTTACTTGCAGGTCTCTGGTTGACTTTTAAAAAATATGCAGCGTGGCAACGACTCAAAAGATGCTTTGCAGCAGCAGGGAAAGTCAACAGAAGCCAGAGAGGGGCCGCAAGTTGTGCAGGTACCGGTAGATAAACTTTAACGCTTAGACCTGTAATCTATGGAACCCACATGAGATTAAATAGTATCCATAATCTACTATTTATCTATACCTGAATGTTATAGCGTTCACCATAGATATGTTGTGCAAAAAGTCTGGTGTAGAAAGTTGTGTTTTTGACAAATGCTTGCATCGTTCATATTCAGGCCTGAACCCAAAGAAATTCTCTCCAGCAAGATGACTTTATTGCCATCTATCAGTTACTCATTTGCACCATAGAGCTGTAACCAGAACGCTATCGACTTATGTACATCTTTTTGATGGACATCTTTTGAGAACTACATGTATGTCATTTTTAAAATTTGGTGGGAAGATGGGTCTTAAGGTCGAGGCCTGCACATTTTTCCCCCAAACTTTACACTTTTCACCCGCACTGTCCATAATCTTATGATTCAATCCGTACAAATTACTGATGCTATCGCATCAATTTACACCTCACAGGCAGTCGTACCCAAAAATTCAATTCTTTGAGATGATCAGTTTACACTTGTTTATTTTTTCAACAGCATGCAGGTGTCACCGCTGTGGAGCAGCAAGGAGTAACATCACTCGAGCAGTTCATGGTGGCAGCAAGTGCTGCACTGTCGCCACAGCAAAGTACACAACAGTCCCATTTTCTTGGTAAGTTGTAGACTAGCTAGCAACTCGATGCTAACAAGATAGACTGGTACTAATTCTTTCCTTTGCGTGTTGCAATAAGTAATAGATCTGTAAGGTTTCTGTGAAGTTACTTACAATAAGCATTTCAGATGACACATTTTAAGTTTGGAACACTTTCTTCTAACATAGTTGTAAGCATACCAACAATGGTTGTGGTTTTGTCGTATCTTTCACTAACATCTAGATCTGCTTTTTGCAGCTGGTATAGCAGGTGTGCGCCTTCCTGCATCCCAATCCTTGCACGCCTTATCCATGGGCCAAACCCAACCTTCATCTTCAGGCCAGCATGCCTCTTCAGGTGCATGCACTTCACCCCAGGGTCAGAGAGGGCTTTCTGCCTTAATTCAAGTCACCGGTGGTGCTAGTACTCCAGTAATAACATCGGGCCCAACAACCGTGATGCAGCGCCTGTTTGTACCAGTTTCAGGTCAAGTCGGAGGGACTAAACCTCTAGGGACTCAACATAATGTTCCTGTAACAGGCTTAATCCCCTCTGGCCCTTCAACAACTACCCCTCATGCGGTCTCTAACACCATGCAGCAGATAGCAAAGATATCTCATTCTGGTGGCGGTTCTATGTTAGGGACTCCTCTGCATAGACAACTTAGTAGTTCAGGTACGGAAAGTTACAGTAGCATGATATTAAAACGACATGCCATGTTAGGATCGAGAAAGGGCGGATTACAGCGATACTTCAGTCAGTACAATTCCCAATTACTGTATTTCGGCTAGAAGACGAATAGAATCTTATTACACGCATTCACAGACAAATATTAAAAGGAACAGTGTTCCGAAGAAATTTTAAAAATGCTTAAAATGTTGCAATTGGGACAAATTTTGTGTCTTTAATTTTAGGCACGGAGAGGTGACATCTTTCTGTTTAAACATAGCATGAGTTTTTGGAAGGTGGTTTGATTACATTTTCTGCTTGACTTTGAAGTCAGGAGTATTAAAACACATTTAAATCTGGTAGACACCCAATTGCAACATTTTCTGAAAATGTAACTCTTCCTTGTTGGTTGACGTTCCAGAAATAGTGTTTTTGAAGCATGTTGGTGTTGCCATTGGGAAGCTAACTGGGGATTTTTGTGGGTTTCTGTAAAGCACTGATTCCATGTTTTCAGGCTCGTGTAAACTTTGTAATTGTATAATCCAGAAGGACAATGTAGGAGTTTGTGGCTATCAGTTAGAAACTAAACATTTCTTCCCTTTATAGGTGGAATGGTTGTTGTGCCTCCAGTACGGAGCAATCAGCAAGGCTCTGCAGTAGCTGGTGGATCTGGTAAAGTGCTGTTGTCCTCCCCTACAACACCAGAGAAGAGAAGCGGCGAGTTACAAATGAAGCAAGTTAGCCCCGGACAAGTGTCGCCGCGGCAGCAAGTACAGCCTGCAGCACCTGCTGCCGCGGGGGCTGCTCAACAGCAGCTGGTAATGCGTCAGGGTCATCGTGGATCCCCAGTCAGATCAGCAGTTACTTCAGCCAGCGCATCCGGGAGAACTATCCACCACCATGGTCAGAGCCCGACTAAGGGGGGCATTATCCCTCCCTTGGCCATCAATCCTGCCCAACATACTTCAAATCCTGCAGTGACAAGTATGAATGTTAATCAGCACATAAAACAACTTACAGCACAGCAACAGCAGCAATTGCAGGCAGCTGCTCAAGCTGTGTTGAATCAGGGGGGTCAACAAAGCACCCTAGGAGCAACACTACAGGTGCAAGTCACCAATCAAAGCCAGCAACAGGCAATGCGACGATCCAGTGGGAATGTTAGTCCCGGATCGGCAGGCTCTACACAAAGACAATTCGAGCGAACTAGTCCCATTCTTAGTCAGTTCAGTACTTTATTGCCTCAAAGGACAAGTCCAAAACACAGTCCAGATAGACCTCGAAAGAAAATCAAGCTGGAGGAAAAACCAGCTCCAAATGAAGAAACGGCACAATACAGACAGTTAATATGTGACGAAAAACTTCGTGAAATGGTTTCCGTTAAGGATAATTATATGGAGCATTTGACAGAATTATATTTCCTTCAGTGTGGTTTAAATCTAATGGATTATCATGCATGGAAGAAAAAGCCCCCGCCACAACTAATACAAGTTTATAAATCTGGTCAATTGGATAGTGATGATGAAGAAATTGGACAGGAAAAGAAGATAAATGATGAGGTTAGTAGTCACGAATTGGTATGTGTATGTGGTTTCGAAAATCGATACACTGTTAAAAAGTACGAAAACTTAACATGCTCATTTTATTGTTTATGCACATGCATTATCATTTCAATAGGTCAAAGTGATAACTGCTAGTGGGGGTACAACACCTCTGGCAACTCCAGTGGCTATTTCAACACAGTTGCCAGCGGCTGTAACAGCAATGCAGCAGCAGCAGCAGCAGCAACCGGAAAAAAAGTTGGGTGGAAGGCATGGGATGGTGTTTGGTCATGTTCAGCCCACATCGCAGCAAACTTCTCCAGGTTCGTGCGCTATAGTACTGTACTTTCCATGTAGTTTTGCAATTGAGGCATTACTTTTATGTTATAGTTTGTTACTCAGTACCCCTTTTGAATGGCCACTCCAAATTTACGCCCAATTTTTATTCAGAAATTTTGTGGCTACCAACGGGAATCTCCATTATGTAGCTCATGGGCTATATGTGGGGAAAAGCCTAAATTACAGGAAAATTTTAGACTGTACCTAGACGGGGAGCAAAATAATGCATGATATCATGAAAAAGGTTTTGAGCATTTTGACATTCATTCAGAAAAAGTAAAGAAAAACCAAAGCTGGAATAAACGGTAATTATATGTGTATTTTATTGCTTCTTTCCTTTCATTTCCCCTGCAATCCATCTTGAAATTAGCCTCATGCACGTACCAGTTTACAGATGGACTGGGTAATTATTATCTTTAGCCCACGGGATAAGAACATTCCCCAGTTCCAAGCCCATGGGCTTATTATCGGATTCCCTGCACTTTATATGTTTAAAGCAGCTACTCATGTTTATTGTAAATCGTTTAGGTGCGTCACCATTACTGCCAACTGTCAAGACAGAGCCCGGTTTAAGTCCATCAGTAAACACTCAATCACTGCCACCATCAGGTTCCAGTACTGCAACCGCAAGTACGGGAATTATGCAGGATGTTGCCTCGCAGCCTACTTCTGCTGCAGCCACACCGACTACAAGTCAACTTGCGAAAATGATGGCTTCTTCTCCCAGTCAACCAAAGCCTCCTGCCACTTCTGCTACCACAAGGTATGTATTCCTTACATGCAGTGTTTCCGCTACTTTTTGTCAGATTTAAAGTCTATGAGACTTTTAACTAGACTATAGGATGGTGAACGAGAAAAAGTGTTATATACATATTGGCAAAAAAAGGTCATTTTTATGTAGGTCAATTGAAAGCGGAACAATATGTCATCTTCCGAAAGTGGAACATACAACTTTTTCTGTGGTCAAAAGTTTAAAAAA
>JBCAUI010520122.1:0-11946 GCA_038406195.1 Haplosyllis anthogorgicola | reverse complement strand
TTGCCTTGCACTTGGATGATTCTTTTGTGTTGTGTCCAGGTCATGCATTTGTTTACATTTTGGTTCAGGGCATTAAGTTTGATAAAATAGGAGTCAGCACTTCCTAGGTAGGAATCCATAAATAGAAGGCAGTATCAATATGTATGGAACAGCAGAAACATTACATTGATACATCAATCTTAAACCACACAATTTATCATTGCAAGATCTCCTACTAGTTATTTAATAATTCATTTTGAGGTTTACATTTCGACATGTACGATTTATTGAGCTAAAAGGAGAGGGGTGTAATTTGGGTATGAGCTGCATATCAGACATGTATACCATGTATGCAGGTATGTAGAGTGTTTTTTTTTTAATTTATCGAATTCTACTAGAAACCTTATTTTAAAGTTTCATTTTACAGATAACAGTGGATAATGAAATGGAAGAATTATCAGCTGGTGAAAAGTCAGTTAATATGTCCGCAGTACCGAGCGGAAAAAAGCTTACTCTTGATGTAGGTCAATCTTCTTTATTTTTTTGAAAAAGTAATCTGGACAAATAGCTGATTGCTTACTTATCTCATGATGGACTCGTGAATAATGATTGAACTCATTCATTTTTGAGGAAACACACAAACCACAAAATTGGTCTCGAACGTGTGTGTTGATAGATAACGTTTTAAGTATGTTTTGCAACGTGAAATTTATTTCATTTAATTTTAGGAAATGAAAGGACAAAGTATTGTGTTCTTTCTAGCCGGCTACGAAACGACTTCGACAGCATTAACACTTCTGGTAGATATCATAGCCAGGAATCCCAGAGTACAAGAAAAAATCCAAGAAGAGTTAGATCATTTTTACCCTGATAAGGTAATCTTATATTCGTTAAACCTCAATTACTACATCACATTTTGAAAACATTGGAACTTCGGGCAAATATGCAAATCACACTTTCATGCGCACACGCTCACACGTATATAACTTCATCCCGACAACCTCCCTCCCCTCCCTCCCGCCCCCCCCCCTACCAAATATATTTATGTACATAATGTTTTGCAGGACAAATGCAGACCCGACTACTTGGAAGTGCAGAAACTGAAATACCTAGAGATGGTTATCAACGAAAACTTGCGCTATCATGTCATTGGAGAAATGTACGGCAGAAGTTAATAACTGTGATAATTTTGAGTTTCCAAACCGTTCTTCCATATCTCATGACTATCATCATGCATTAAATGAAAATATATCAACAACAATAACAACAATGTAGTTCAAGCCTTTTAAAGTTCGGACCAAAAGAAATTCACGCGGTACTGTGACACAAGTTGTGGACACAGCGTAAAATTCTGTTGTTAAAAGAAAGCAACACATTTTCCTGATACCCAACTCAGAACTGCCTTGATTAGCTATTTTAGCTAATTAATCTTGTCTCGATATCCTTTAATAAAACATTTTCAGTGGCAGGATAAGGGAGTGTGTAGAACCCACGACGTTAGGGGACATGAAGTTTAAAGCAGGAGAATGTTTTCAACCAGCCGTGTATGCGGTACATCACGATCCCGAACACTGGGGACCTGAACCTGTGGACGAATTTGTTCCAGAAAGGTAAGTTGTCTTATTCTTGAATTGAATTGAATTAATAAGCAGATATCTTCTTCTTAAATCCCCTAATTTCTACACAATTACAGCTCGTTTTCATAAACTTAACGCCCATCCTTGAAAGTGTTAAAGAGTGGTTTATTAGCTTATGCTACCGTCAGCTCGTTTTCATAAACTTAATGCACATCCATAACGCAACAAAATGAAAACTGAGAGTAGCGTTATGTTGGTTTATTACATATTGATATCAGACCAGTGTTATGTAATAAACCAACATACAGCATTTGTTGCATTAAAGGATGGGCGTTAAGTTTATGAAAACGAGCTGTTAGTCTCAAGCATGTAGTAACAGCAAAACATCTCAAATAACGATTAGTTATTTAATGCGTTTTGACTAATCTTCGAATTTCTATTTCAGATTTCTACCAGAGCGTGTAGAGAAGAGACATTCATGTGCGTTTATTCCTTTTGGCACAGGACCCCGAAACTGTATCGGTAAGGTTCTTTCGTATTTTACCAAGATTCAAAGTGAAGCTGGCTAATGAAACTACTGATTTACTGTCAACAATGCGATTTTTTTGAAAGATGAAACTTAAATGGTTGGTCAGTCATTGAAATACACAAATTGCACATATTCTACTGTCACTAGTAAAGTTGGGCTAAATATCCTAAGTTGTACTCATACAATTACATGCTGCTGCAAGGTTTGTGCATGAAATGTGAATTCCTTGGTCTAAGTAATAATTTCGAATTCTCATGATCAACTAATTAAAATACATAAATACGTGAAGTCTCAACGTTAGAACAAACAAAATAAATCATTTGTCTTATTTCAGGGATGAGGTTTTCTTTAATGGAACAAAAGATCACTATAGCCAGATTGTTGCGAGAGTTCAAACTGGAAACGTGCTCCCAGTCACGCGCTAAAGTGCAGACCAAAACGCAAGGAATCTACGCACCGGTACACGGAGTATATCTCAAAGTAACGCACAGGGACTGAAAAGTATACCAACTGTATTATGAGCACCAGGCAGGCGTGTCCCTCTTAAACTGTCTGAATTTTCTTCCCGTTCATTGCAATATTTCGAGCGAAGTTCACTATTATACGTTTGTGAGAATTTCAATGGCTGGTGAAAACCTGACAACCAAAACATGTGCACTGTAACAACCTCAATAACTAATGCACCCCAAACTGTTTCGAAAATTCAGTTTTTATGAAATGTCAAATAACCTAAGGATTTGGTCACCCTCACTTGCAAATATATCCATTTCTGTGTGTACATATGTAGCTTTAAAATAATCTTTTTTTTACTAATATTGTTTATGCAATCATACCAGGCACATTTTCACTGAATTTCATCGGTTCCACTCTTTTATACGCACTGATTTAATTATTCGCATGCTATGACTTTTTAATTGCGAGAATTCATATCTACAAATCTTGTGATTACAATGGGAACAAATATAACCCTTTTGTATTGCTAACAATAATGTTTGTCTGAAGAAACTGAAATTTAAAACACTTAACCAAAGTTTCATTGTGCTTCATTCGACATTTTTATTTCGGTAAATATTATGGACAATATGTAAATGCTGACATGATAATCTTACCTACTGGCTACAGAGTTTTGTAAACAATAAAAATGTGAAATATACATAAATAGAAAACACACAACTTTCAATGCCCTCGTGCTCTCAAAACATTCGTCCAAGTAGTCTCCCTTCTTTTCTTTTCAATTCCCGGTTGAAATAGAACATTCCGAGTTTGTCCTAATTTTGATAGATCAGCTCTGATGACGAGGACCGAAGTTTTCCAGAATTTTCAGATGTTGTCATAACCTATTTTATGTTGCACCCAATTTTAAAATGGAGACATGAAACGGTATGCAAAGTACAAATTTCAGGCAAAACTACAAATTTGTTAAATATAGCGACTTTCTCGTTTTTACGAAACAAGATAGCAACATACTTTGAGCGTTTTTCGATTGAGGAAGAATAAAATCTTGTGATCAACAAGATCAATGGAGTAAATAATGAAATTACATCAGCAGGTTGTTTTCAATACGGTCTACAACAAAATGTTATACACGTAATTTTCGTCAAGAAACATGTCCTAATTTACATCGGTTTTTTTTTACAAATGAAAGCATCGTTAACTTGCTTCACAGATCACTCTTTGTACGCATTCACACTGGCAGTTGCAGATTTATTTCTGGTGTACAAGTAAACCAAATAAAGTTAAGTGTATATTCTCTGGGCAGACATAACAGATTAAAATAGTTCCGAGTACATACACATGCACAAAAATGCTGCTATTCTACATTAGGAATTAAAAAGCGATGAAATGGTTAATTTCGTTGCATAAGGCCAGACCTTTTTTGTTTGTTGGATTGCATTTCAATGAAGAAAATTGTTGCGAGCGGCGACCGAAAAAATTGAAACTGCTGTATATTTAATACAAAAATATACAGCAAACTCAACATGTAATTTTTTAAACTGTGTTTGACGAGGCGATGGATAGTTATTATTTTGGTTATTTGGGCTCTGATTCATTATTTTTTTAACAACTGATTTTTAGGAGGGCGGGAAAAGTAGTCCCACGAATAAAAAGGTGTGGCCTAAAACAACGAAAATTTTTAGATTTGTCCCTGTACAAGAAATCAATCACAGCTTGAAAAAGTGAATAATTTAGTTAACTGAACATTAATACAATAACAAAATAAAAATGTCTTCACACGAACGGGAAGAAACTCTCACTAAATTCATTTTGACATACAAAATGAAATAACAAAATTCAGTGATTGAATACAAGAAATAGTATAACTCATGAAAAATAAAGATGCACAAGAAAAAATATGCATTAAGGGATCATGATTGTCCTCTTCGCACACACTCAACATTGCACATTCGGATTTCACTAATAAACTACATTAAACGTATTATTTCTACTATTACCAATAAATACACCCATCAACATTAAAATATACTTGAAGTGCCATTAGTCAAGTAAAGTTCGCCACTCACATTGCACTATACAAACATTTACACTGTAACGACCATCCAAGTTTTCCATTTTTACTTGGCGAATCTCCATCCGGCAGTTTCGATAATGGTTGAGTATTCGTTATGCTTAACAACCTATCTGCACAGCGAATCTATTGTACTGTACTTTCATATTTCACAGCATCATGGGGTAATTTTTATATTCGGTGGTGCAAATCACATTAAAAAATTTACTTCTGTCCCATTTTATTATTTGTTAATTGTCAACTTCCCGACCAGCAGGTAACATAATCAGGCCAAAACCATTTTTTATTCAGATTGCATTACATGTATATTACATGCACCGTGCATTTTCAGCAAAATCACTTTACCTGTAGATATCAGATCACACAATACGTTCTAGCCTCTGTAGCGAAATCAGTTGCTCTGACAAATCTTTTGTTTCAAACTTTTCCTGTTCATATTATGATTTACCACAACACCGGGCTATGTTATCAATCGTGTGGCGCCATCATTTATCAATTTCATTGTAACCCCCCCCCCCAATATATATCAGTAATATATTAGTAATATACGTCTGGTACATTCCTTACTGGCTTTGATGAAGTTACCCAAAGAATAAATATTGATAACGTCCATACATTCTACATTTTGTGCACATTTTATAGCAATTACATCCGATTGTGCATACGTCAGATACATTCTTCACTGGCTTTGGTTAGTATTACCATTTTTACTCAAAGAATAAATATTGATAACGTCCATATATTCTACATCTGTGGACTTTTTACACTTGTCCCTGGATATATCGATATTTTTGGGAGCAAACTTTTGTATCGATATAAGTAGGATATCGATATAAGCGGGAAAAACATTGTAAAATACCGTTATATACATTTTTTTTAAAATTATATATTTTGATTAGGATTTTGAACTATTCGATATATCCGGGGAGGAGTGTAAAGCATTTACATCCGATTGTGCACACATAACCAATAGCAGAATTTAAATGAAAACACACTTAACACGTGTTCACATCCCATGCCAGATGTTCTTTTTGTCATACGTCATCAAATTTTCTCCTCTCTATCCACTTCAATGTCGCGAACACCGTTTATTATATCAGTTCGTGTTTTAGTGTCATCGGTTTAATTTCTTCACCTTCAATTTAGCATTGCTAACACTATGTGAGTCATTTTGTGAAATGTCATCACCCGTTGTATTATTTTCACGATTACCTTCACTTTGTGAATGTGACTCAATAGTTATACAATTTGAAGCACAATCATTCATAATTTCATGTTCTGTATCTGTTTGAGTATCCAGTATTCTATTCTCTAGTTCATTCAACGAGTCATCATGGGATTTGTCCAGCAATTCAAATTGTGCTTCAGTCGGTGTTTCACTAAAATTGTTGTCTTGTGATTCAATTTGTGACTCATTGTTTCCATCATTTTGTGTTTCACTCAACGTGTTTCTTTGCGATTCACATGACATGTCCGACGAGTCATTATGTTGATTCTTTATGTTGTCATCTAAATCATTTGAACTGTCATTCTCTTTATTCTTATGTTCATTATGTGATTCATCGACATCATTAATATGACCGTCAGTTTGCACCAAATCATCCTGTGCATCAGTAAACAATCCACCACTATCATCCAGATGTACCGTTGCACCCTGTGCAACCTCAAATTCTAGAGATCCAAGTACCCTAAAACTCCCTTTCAAATCATCACCGTCATCAACATCCTCAACTTCCTTCTTAATCTGAATATTCTGTGCCTCTGGGTAATGTTCATCCAGTATTTCCTTTTTGACAACCACATCCTCTAACAGTTCCACCGATCTTGTTTTCGGTCTTCCTCTCCTTTTCTTCGGAGGGGGTTCTTCGTTTGCAGTTTCTTCAGTTTCAGTTTTTCTCTTTCTTTTAGACACCTTGGTCTTACATGGTGCACTGACTTTTGTTCCCAAGAGCCTTTCAGTTTTCTTTGCATGTTTCACCGGTACTAGTTTTCTTGGCATGGGTTTCCTCCGAGAGGTCAAATGTTTCTCAGTCACCTGATTATCGTTTTCAGAGGAAGTCTTTTTGACAGGTGACCCTTTTCTTGGTGAAGTCTTCTTTTCAGAAGTAACTCTATTCATAGCTACTCCAGTTTTAGTCTTTACTAGTCTGGGGCTCTTTGTTGGCGATTGTTTCTCAGAAGTAATGCTTTCTGATTTGCTCCTTCTCCTCGCCTGAAAATCAAAAATAGCCATCTTAGAATGGTCACGATCTACCTTTCTCAGTTAGTGCAGAAGAAATACGATCTATGAAATTACACATACATTTGTAATTACACCTGATGACTCCTACTCGGAAATATTCTAATTCGGAGTGAGTTAATGAACGTTGGTCTGAAACTTTTTGTCTTGCCTTTATGAACTTGCTTTCTTTTGACCCACATGATTTTGGTCTGAGATCCTGATTGATATCTTTCAATATTCTGTACGCTTCTCTGATACCACTCATGTATGCACCCGTCACACTTTGTGGAAACTGTCTGTTGGTGGCCTAAGGTACGGGAAAAATACAACATACAGCAGAATCTTAGTGGGGTGAACATATAATGAACTTCATGCCTTGCCATTTGCATTTAAGTCATAATATTAAATGCAAACCAAACATCTCACCCAGTCAGGAACTAAAGCAGGCAATGTTTTCTAGTATCTATTGTAGCCATACATTTAGTCGAGCAAAAATACGCTTAAAAAGATGAATAAATACTATCAAACATGACTTTGACCTACCTCACCAGCAAAAAAGAGTTTGTTTTTAACGGGTTCTGCTAGTGCCTCATAAAGTGTGCCCGAACTGCCAACAGGCACATAGCTGTAGGCCATCTGAGCATACTTGTCTTCATACCAGTGTGACACAAAATAAGATTCTACGGTAGGAATCCGCTACAAAAGCAATGGGAAATAAGTGAAAGATTAATAAAAATATGTACACGTATTGTCATTGTGAATGCAAAAGCATGTACAGCAGAACTTCCTTTGAGTCACTGTTCAATTTTTGGTGGCCGAATAGTCAGCATGCAATTGGCGATGATCTCACCAAAAAATGCATTTCAAGTAAATTCAGGTTATATCCAAGAAAAGATATGTCACATTTTTTCTGTGAATGGTGAAGGTGCTGGAAGGAATGATATCAATCTGAATTACCGTTTCCGGGAACATTCGGCCTAGCATTGTAACACACATCTGCACGATGTCCTCATCTGATCTCTGTTTAATAACACGAACACCATTCCCACTCACAAACGATTTTAAGATTCCTGGACCAGAGTCTTTCTGCAAAACAGGGGTAAGTTTCGGTTTTTTTGATGGTTGTAAATTGATTGATTGAATGTAAACTGTTCGTCATCGCAACTACTGAGCTGCACCGTTTACTGATCAGTACTATTCTACAGATCTCCACAGACATAAAGGGAATTGCCATTCAAACCTTGGGTGACATATCGTAGAAAACGGCAAACAATCCCCTTGTTTCTTCACTTGCTGGTACATGACCAATACAGTCTGCATCCTTTGTTCGCTCAGCCCAGAATCTTGTTGGGAATTTTAGGGCAATCTGTAGAAAGAAGTAATTAGTATGGTGCAATGCACACATATTTCGTGCCAACTATTTTAAAACCCATGTTACCTTTAGGTAAAATAATGGAAAATGTAAAAAATACCTTTTCAATAATTCCGGCGCCAAGACCTTCTATAGCTTTGATTTTCTTTGGAGGTAGCACAGGTTCGAAGAAAACTGCTCGTTTTTTCAGCAGTGCGAGAGGTAGAGTCACTATAACTTTTGTACCTGTGAGAGTTTCACCTGAGGATAACATAACTGTTGCTTGTGCATCGTCGTACTGTATCTGTGTTACCTGCACAAATTATAATAATAAACATACATGAAAAGCATACATAAAATTAAATGTGCAACTGATTAAAATTATGTTTTGAATCATTCCTATTTTCTCCTGATATTTGCCTATAGATTCAGCAAATATGTAGTATCATAGGCTCATAAGGGTCTTTATGGGCCTATGGTAGTTTTAAGCACAACTAGTACACGAACAGACATGTGATGTTCACCTCACAATTGAGTCTGACATCCAAACCATCAGCCATTTGTTTGAAGAGTTCACTGTAGCCTCCAGTTACCATCATGTGCTTGCCTGCAAACTGCGGGTAAGTCTCATTCTGGTCCCAGTTCTTTGCGGAGACATCAGTTAGGTCACATCCACAGGCATACTCCAAGTTGCTAATATGAAATTGCAACAGCCTCTCCTCTTGCTGTAGCGGTATAAAAACATGATGACATGAATGTATCTCATATCAAACACTAAAACATTAGTTACGATAGTACAAAGTTTACAGAAAGACTGTCAAGAACGCAAAGGTAGGATTTTTAAAATAAAATTTTACCCTATGTTACCTCAAGTGCCACAATAATTTACCAACTATGCAGATTTTCAGATCTTACCTCTGTAAACGGAAGCTTCGATTCCTCCACGAATATTCTGTGTGTTTCACGTATTTTGGCTGAAATAAAACATGCAAAATGGTGTAGAAAAAATCATCTTTGGGCCCATCTGTTCATCAAGTACTCGGCTGGACACTACACGTTAATAACGTTCACTTACCAAGCAGATGGACATCTTTTTTGGCAGGTGATTGTTGTCTCCATTCAGCGACATTGTCTAACATAGCATTGAAGTGATAGTCTATTCGACGATCTATGTTGCTATCTGTTGTTTTTCCAGTTTCTTCATACAGGTCACATTGATCGTTTATCACTCGCATATCCAAGTTTATCTGTTTGATTGAACCACCGGGAAACGGAATCAAAAGGGCAGAAGGGAAAAATATTCTGCTTATCAAACCACCAAATCAAGAGTTATGGAAGTAACAGCTTAAATGGATTTGATCTGGTGCAGTTCGCTACACACTATATCATTCAAAATAATTCAGTAGCCTTTAAAGCATCCCAATTTTACAATAATTAAAGTTCAGGCAAACTTCTCATACCTGGTGTGCCATTACCATGAGGGGATTGTTTACTGAACCAACCACAATTTGTGCACCTTTCCCCACGCACACGTCCCCAAGATAATCGTCATAGATTCTGCCCCCTATTCGATCACGCGCTTCCAGTACAGTTACCTGTAATATCCATGACAAAATACCATTATAAACAAAGTATAATTATACATGTCAACCAAATTCACTGGCAAATACACACCAAGTGCGCGTACAATTATGCTATGTATAATAAATCTAAAATATGGCCACAGAGAGCAAAAACATTCCAGATCCAAGGGTGTCCTAATGACAATTACCTCTCTGATATTCACGTTTTTTCTGCACTAACCTGAATCCCCATCCTGCTGAGGTGGTGAGCTGCACTTAGTCCTGCTGCTCCAGCACCGATGACTATCACATGTTCCTAATTATCATACAAAGTTTGCATCAGGATCAACACATTTTTATGTAACTCAGTTCTTTATACCAGAAACATTAACGCAAAAGGCATTGTGAACAACCTCTAAAGCTTTCGCCTTGTGTCAAAATATCGTCGGCTTAATTTACTGTCTTCAAGGAATCTCTATGTAGTTAAGTCAGTTATCGCACTGAAGTTGTATATTAAATACCTTATTTTCTGGCATGAGATTGAGATTCTCAGGTTTTGGGACTAGTCCATAGTTGATGTACCCTTTCATTGTGAGATAGTTTACAATTCTTCCCATCTCCATAACGCTCTTGATACGCACTAACCCTCGCTGCAATATATGGCTTGCACACTTTTCTGTTGTTAGCCATTCCTAAAATAAATGTATAACAAAGCATACGTAGATATTAAGGTTTAATTGGATGTTCCGGTTTAATTTAATTATTTGTTATGAGAGCTCAAGTAATGAATATCACAGATCAACCACAAATGTAAAGGACATTTCATTTAAGAATACTGCACGTTAATTAACTCACTGTGCAATTTAGGTTCCATAGTGCTACAGCAATATTTCTTAATGCCAGATAGTTTTGTTGAGATTTACTGTATTTTTCAAACAATTGCATCTCTTCGACATCCATGAGGTCAGGGTTAAAATCTCGAGCTTTGGCAGGAGTTCCGGGCTGGTAAAATGGCTGCAGGTACGGGAGACATCCACTTACTAACGAAAGAAATAAAAAAATCGGTTTTAAAACCTCCATAGGCCATGTTATTGATGATTGAGCTCGCCTACAGAATTGGATCCTTTTTATGGCAAATTCTTTTAAGTATAGCTTACAAGAGTGCTGTATTCAAAAATTTCATAACTTACTCAATATTCTTGGATTAAAGTCCATTTTCAAATTCATTAGATGCAATTCTGTAAACAAGTATCCGAAAGATATTTGCATACACACTAGTTTTTTTATTTGCAATAGGCAGAACTTTTAATATCTAACCTTCTACTTTTTGTTGCTTATCCAAAGCACAATTTCCATTGGTTACATGGGCTCCAGATGCATCTTTTGTATCATCATGTGTGTCGACTGGGTCGGCATCTGATTCTGCAAGAAAACATTCCAGTGAATGAATTGCACAGTTTCGAATAAAAATTCTCTTCTTTTCTTTTTCAGGGTCTTTACATACATTACCGTTACGATGGATTGAAGTCACAGCTGAAATTTACTGTTCATCATTAATAGTGAGGTAAACATGTACCTGATGACGTGGATGACCGATCCGATTCCACTACTGTTCCGTTTTCGAATTCACTTGATTTCTTCTTTCTTGATGGTAGTCTCTGATTGTAAAAGGGACTTAAACCAACACCATCCGAATAGTACCTGGTAAATAAATTATTACGTTAATTTTGAAATGGGATGAGTTCATCTGGTACTATTGGAATGTAACTGGAAAGTGAAGGTGAAAGTGTGAAAGTGAAAATATAAAAATAGGTCCAGATGGACCTGAGCTCATTTGGCATTATCAAAGATACTAAGATAATATAGGCCACAATATGATATGGATGAAAATAAAGTGTCTAAGATCAAATCTTCTGATGAGATCTGTGCAAAATCACAAATATGGCTGCCAAACTGGAAATATAAATGGCTTCAATATAATTACTAAATGACACAAAGAGGATATGTAGATGCTTAAGCCTGCCAAATATAAAGTCTGTGTCATTAACTGTATGTCCAGGAGCAAGGTTTAAAGAAAAAATAGGTCCTAATGGACCTGAGCTCATTTGGCATTATCAAAATATTTATACAATTTAGGTCACAATATCACAAGGATACAAAGTGTCTAGGATCAAATCTCCCAATGTGATCAATGAAAAAA
>JBCAUI010520111.1:0-11946 GCA_038406195.1 Haplosyllis anthogorgicola | reverse complement strand
TTGCCCAGGGCTTCACAGAGTCAGTGTTATGTCCCTCAACACTAACTCTCAGCTCTGTTTGAAGTTGTCTGGGGGAGATATGTTTATGTTGCTCTAGGTTAAACCCCTTTGAGTAACTAGGCCCTTTCATCCTCCCCTTGTTAAGTTTAATTAATATATGTTCATATGTTGATTAAATTATTACTTGCATTAGAATTGAAGAGAGAGGGGTATCTCCAAAGGTACTTGTCTCATATAATACATCTTTAAACAATTTTTTAATTATTTTTAATTGTTGCATGGTAGTACTATCATAAGTGATGTACATATCTTCAAACCTGAACTCTTCTGTGTTATAATTTCTCCACACTAGGTTTATATCTATGTGGTATTCATATACATGAGTAGTAATATATATTTCTTTATTATACATGAGTATTTCTGCTAGAAAAGTTCTATATATTTGATCAAAGATCATATGCATAGTATTAGCAGGTTTCTTGATGATTATGGGTGTAGGTAGATCAGGTATATCTATTCTAGGTTCACTTTTTATCATTGCTTTACCTTGATTAGGTTTTGTACTCATTTTTTATGTTTATAGCATATATACATTAGTTATATCTTTACACACACACTGGTTATATAGTTTATTGTATATACTCATGTTTTGTCTCTTTTACATTATAACAGTATATCTGCTTCCTGCTATCCCAAATCCTTTGTCTCCTCTCTTGGTTTTGTCCAATGTGTCAACTTCTAAAGGTACAGGTATAAGTGTTCTTTCCAGGATCTATTGAGCAATCATTTCTCCTCTTTTAACTTGGTATCTCTGGTATCCAAAGTTAAACAATAGTACTCACAGGTTTCCTCTGTAGTCTGGATCTATAACTCCAGCTCCTACATCAATAAAATGGTTATATGCCAATCCAGAGGTGGGGGCTACACGCCCATGACATCCAACTGGTATTTTGAATTCCAAGTCTGTTTTAACTAAACACCTTCCTTGAGGTGATATTTCATAATCATAGGGGCTGAATAAGTCCAGCCCAATGGATCCTGGGGTTGCTCTTCTTGGGGAAAAGGCCTTGTCTGTCAACCAGACATATTTTACACTTGTTATGTAGTTGTTTTGCATTGTTTCTGGTGGTAAGACTTTAATCCAACTCTTCTGGGTGCTTCTGCAGGTACTTGTGGTATTGTGCAGCCCTGTCAGTCTTGTTTTCTTTAGTCAGGTCCATTACTACTTCTCTCAGAGTTTTTGGTGAGGTGAGTTCAAATTTGGTTCATGGTTCTATAAGGGGCATAGGTTTTGGAAGTGCTCCTTCATCATATACTCTTGATGTACTAGGATGGACTCTCCTTGGTCTAGGAGTTGATTCTCTAGTTCCCATTGACTCAGAGTCTCTGGTTGGAGGCCTTGGAGTTGTGACATAGGTCAATATATCTTTCAGTTTGGCTTTAAGGGCTAATTTATCTTGCTCACTAGCTGTCCCAACCAATAGTTTCTTGAATGGTTTAATTGCTGTGGCTCCTTGCTTCAATCTGTAAATTTTCCAGCAACAGAACACCACAATTGCTATGGCCAAAAGCATGACTGATATCAACATGAACAGTATTATGTTTGGGTTAATACTCCATGGGTAGTCTCTATCAATGAGCTTAATTCTCTTGGTTAAATTTTCATAGTTCATAGGTGGCAGTTCAGTCAGAGTTATGACCAATTTCTCTTTCTGTGCCTCTGTCAATTCTCTTATCTTAAGATGTACCCATGTCCCATAAGTTGTTATGTTAGTGTATTGGGCATTAAAGGCTAGAAAAAAGTTAGTACATTCTTCTATGTCATTCATGTTTGAAGTTAGTTCAGACTTGGATGGGATACTAATAGTATTGCTATATCCTTTGCAACCATTTCCCATGTAAATAACTTGTAAGGGGGGTTTGATTTCTTGTACAGTTGTTTCTTCCTAGCATCAGATCTGTATTTTATCTCCTACAAATGAACTTACTGCCCACAGGTATCCTCCCAAGCTAACTGCTAAATTTGCATGCCTGGTTTCAGTTGTTAATAGACATAATTTCTCTATTATGCTCCCATTTCTAGTAAACAGGGCATATGCACACCACTGTATGCTTTCCACTGGGTAGGGGGCTTGGTTCATAACACACAGCCCTCCATTGGTTGTTAAGCAAATGTGCACATCATTTGCAGATGGTAGTGCAGCATATAACCCATGTTGTCCTATTGCCAGGTACCCCCCTTCCAGCTTATATGTGGCTTGTATTCCATAATGATTTGTCTATTAAAGGGATAGTCAGTATGATTACCAGCATGTCTTTCATTACAAAAGGTGTTACCCTCATAATGGTATAGTAATCCCATATATTTTCATCTGGGTCATGAGGCAGCTCTAATCTAGGGTTCTATCACATCTCATTCCTAACTTCAACCAAAATTTCTCTTAGGGCATCAGGTGGCAATATCATGGGATTGACTAAATGGCTAGAAAGTACTCATGTATTCATAAATTCTCTCTACATTTTCTTGTAAGACCATAATTCCAGTTGTTAACCTAGTTATTGCTGTCCTTATGTCTCCTGTTATCATTTGTAAAAATCTCAAATGTTGCACCTCCCCTATTAATTACATCATGGTGTAGTTTAATTGTAGTAGCTTAACATCTAGATCATAGATAGCTTTCTGATGTTCCTGTACCACTGTAGCAGTCAAATTCAAATACTTAGCTAGGTCTCCTATTTGTTTTTGCTGTAGGATATTTTGTAGTTGAAGGGTCCTCAAGTTATCTTTAATTTTTCATATATTCCTGGCATTAGAGTACACTCCCCATCTCAGCACCCATGTCATTAAGGTAAACCTCTTGTGTCTGACTAAGCTTTTGTGGATATCAGGGTTATATTCCTCTATCCTTTTCAACAGCTGATCTATTACTCTAGCTTCTTCTGGACTTATATCTTGCTATTGTCTCTTGGGGATTCTTCTTGTCCCAGTATCTCTCTTTTCTTTCCTTTCTTTTCCTGTTCTCCTAGCTGACTCATAGTCAAAGTGGTCAATAGCTGTTAAGAACTTATTGTATATTGACCTATATAACCTCTTGATGTATTGTACTTCACCTAAAATTTGTTGGAATTGGTGCTTTGTCCTACAAATCAGTTCTCTTCCACACTTAGGTCCTCTAAAGTTTGCTTTCAGGGTATCCTTGGGGTCAGTTCTTGTGTATATTTTCCTTTTTCTATCAGTTTCAGTCACTTTCCTTGTTGGGATAGGCCTAGTAGTAGCACCCTTTGGTGGAGGGTTGCTTTTTCCTCCTATACCTCTTTTATTTCTTAATTTGGGTTTTTCCTTAATGGACATGTGAGCTAAGGATCCTACTACATCAGTGTCATACAAATCCAGAATAAAAAAGTCCAAATACCTTTTATATTCTTTGAAGGACTTTATGTATGGTGCAAAGTCAACAAAGCTTGTGACTTTGTAAGTAGACCTACTCAACCTAATATGCCTAAGTGGTTCAAATATTATTGGTTCTATCTTGTGTCCTACTGTTATTTCATGTCCCTGGTAAGGGTTTTCATTGTTAATTTCTCTCACTGGGGGAACTATATGTGGATCAGTAGGTGCTTTTCTTGCATATACACTCTTAAAGGCCAGTACTAATACCATGAACCAAAGAACTCCCCTTAAATTCTTAAGAGACTTCCTCTGTTCCTGTAAAATATCAAAATATTTAGTGTCTTTTACTATTCTTTTGTTTGTTTTTCATAAAAATTCCATTTTACTAAAATTTGTGAGTCTTAACACTATTCCCTCCCCATCCTAAGTGAAATTTTTATGAAATTGTTGCTGGACTCTTTTGAACAGCCTTTTGTAAATAAAATCTTGTTAAATTTCCCAGGGAAAAATTATGACGTCACTTCTCAAGCACATGTCATTGAGTTGTAGCAGCCATCTTGAATGGTAAGCATCTCAAACTTTTCAGTCTATTTAATATATTAATTTTGGTAATTTAAAATGTTAATTTTCTTTAGTATTTTATTTAGTAACAATTTTCTAATAATTCCATGTCCTTTTTCAGCATGAGTTCCTGTTGTAAGATTAACACTGATTTGTCTGAATCTGAGGGCAAGATGGATCAAAATCAAAGGTATCTTAATTTTCTTTCTCTATTTGCCTAAAGTTAAAGATTATAATGTAAACATGGCCTTTGTTACCTACCCTAGTTTATTGTTGTTTTGAATTTTTATAATTTCTTTTTATTTTATAGTTCTGTTGATGGCACCAAGGGCCAAGCTCAGTCTGTGGAGGTAAGCAGTACACGTTTGGTGGACTTTTGTCCAACTTGCACTAAATTTGTAAAAGATGAGGACACAGTGAATCCCAACTTTAACTTGAATTATGAGAGTATCCAGTTTATGGAAGTGTTCATCGCCAAAGAGCTGAGACAGTGTGATGTATGCTTGCTTGAGATGGGGACAGTTGTCAAATACTATGAACATCGTGGTAAATGCCACGGTTCTGTGCCACTCTTCAAGTGTGGCAAATGTGACTACATATTTCTTTGTCAATCAGCGATGTGGTTTCATCAGAGATCTGTGCATGGGTTGGTTCTATGAGCTAATTCAAGACTCTCCGATGCTTATCTATTCATTGGCAACAACTTATTGATTTTTTAAAATCAAAGTACCTTTGTTTCTAAGACATTTTGTCTCATTTTTGCAGGCACTATATTATTGATACTTTCAGTTTCATGCCATGAATAAAGATCTAACTGTGAACCTCTGTATTGTTTTCTTTAAATGTATCTAAAATTTTAACTGAAACTTAATAAAAATGGAAAATGTTTCACTATTTACATAGTATTTCTATACAAAATGTTTCACTTGTAATTTGGGACAGTTAAATGCTAATTTTCAGCCTAAAAAATTGATTTCTTACATTTAACTGTATTTTAGGGAATTTTTATTTAGAACTTATAACCAGCTTTTCGAGAATATTTCCTCTTGAAGGATTTGGGATGGTCCTGAAAAGGACTGGGGTTTGTGGTTCTTAAAAGAACCATGGAGTGTTCTTCCTACTCTGGCGGTGGGTCGGTGGACTGTCCTGGGGTCTGGGTCTCAGTGGGCTCAGCTTCAGGGGGCATTTGCTTCTTGCTCTCCTTCTGGGTGGCTGCTTGGGCTGGACTTGCTGCTCTTTTTTGTGGAGGGGTGACCTTCTCTTGCTTGATTTCCATTTTAATTTCCTTTTGGTAATCTTGGCCTCTCATGTATTTGTAATAGTCCTTTATTAAGGCCCCTGTGTCTATCAAAATCTGGGATATTGTCTTCACTTTTCTTCCTCTCCTTTTTAGCAAGGATTTGTCCAGTTTTTGCTCACCAACTGCTAACAAGCTGTATGATACTTGACCCTTTCTTCAAATTCTTGCTGTAAATGAGGACTTAATTTTGAGACCTCTTCTTGTACCTGGTCATCAGTATATTCAAGTTCTGGGTTTTCTAGCAATTCATCATCATTGAAGTCTTCAACCATAGAGGCCTCAGAATCTGTTTTAAGTCACTCCCAAGTTTCTTCACATTTGGACATCTGTTTACTTGGTCCTGGTAGGCTTTCTTCTACTTCTTCTGGTTGTTGTCCAGCCTCCCCCTCACATCTTTCCTGTTCTGCTACTCTTTCGAGTGCTTCTAATTGCTGGGCAGTGATATTTTTTCGTTTTGCCATGTTGAATTGTCACTTGCAGTCTTACTCTCAATGATTTCAGCACTGGTTATGAGCCGCTGGGAAAATTTCTCTGGCTTATATAGGATATTGAGTAGCAGCAGCTGTTTTCTGGAAGTGCCCCAGTTCAGGAGATGCTCACTGGTCAGTTTGTTGCCACACCGGCTTGGAAAAATCAATATTCCATGCAGCTCATTCCAAACAGTGGGAACTGTGGGTGGTCTCCTTTCCAGGAAGCTGATCTCATGGCTTGGGTGGCTAGAAAATCAATAATTTCCTTTAACATGATCTTTGGTCTATTTTCAATGAATTTTCTTACTAAATTGTCTTAGTTTAGCCCCTAGTATTATTGTGTGTGACTCTTATTGGTATTTTCTATCATAAATCCAATTTCCAACTGTATTGAAAAATGTTTCCGAATATACTTAGATAATTTAATGAAAATGTTTCTCTCCACTATTTCGTATCTGTTTGGTTTTGGAAGCTTTCTTTTACCAAATTTCTGTTCTTTTGGATTTAAATTATTCTTTCTATATTGTCTATCATGTTTAATTGTCAAAATTAGGTTTCATTCAAAATATCAGAAAATGTTTCTCTTTTTCCATTGACTTTGCATTAAAATGTTTTGCTCAGTTTGAATTTCACTTTTGATGCCTTAAAACCTTTCTTTTGTGGTTCAAACAGGCTAATAACCTCATTTCACAATAAATTTCTGATATATTTGCCTTTGGGAGGGTTTGGGTGGTCCTGAAAAGGACCAAAATTTGTTTGTTGCTGCAGGAAGGTTCAAGTTCTCTCTCCATGGATACGTTGGGCCAACTGGATGTCTTTGTGCATTATAGTTACCCTTTTTGCATGGATGGCGCACAAGTTGGTGTCTTTGAAGAGACCTATGAGGTAGGCCTCAGATGCCTCCTGAAGAGCTGGGAGGGTGGACCATTGGAATCGGAGGTCTATCATAAAATCCTGGGTGATTTCGCTCACCAATCATTGGAAAGGTAGTCTTCTGATGAGTAGCTCAGTGGTTTTCTGGTACCTTCTTATCTCTCTCAATGCAACAGTTCCTGGTCTGTATTGGTGTGGTCTCTTTTTTACACCGTCTTGCTGGTTACCAGTCTTTCTTGCTGCTTTGGTAGCTAGTTGCTTCCTTGGAGCCTTTCCTCCAAGTCTTGATCTATGATCTCTCATATACTGATTGAAATGTTCCTGTGTCCACCCAGCTTCTTTTAATTCTGCAGTCAACTTCTCATCAAATCCATATTTCCGCCAGTATTTTTCTTGTGTTCTTCTTAAAGTCTTCTTTATTTTGCTCATCTTGTGATCTATTTGACTTGACAATTTCTGCTGTGATGCTGCTTTCTGGAAAACGAAATTAGGTCTGAAGTTAATATTAGTAGCTGGCTTAGTATTTATGTTCTTTTTCTAGGACGGACATGTGCAGTGGTGGTTTTTCCGGAATTAGGTTGTATCCAGGGGATTCCCATTGGCTGCTCTTGTTGCCGGCTGCTTGGGAGTCTTTATTGGTGTCAAGTAGGTGGAACTCAGCTTAAGCAGCAGCTGTTAGCTGTGGGAGTACTCTCTGGACTCTCTGTGAAGGCCAGGGAATATAGTCCTTGCTGGCTATAAGTTTAATATTTGAAAAAGTTTTGCTTTTCTCATAGACTTATCATTGAAACATTTCTCCAGCCTTACTTATACATGAGATAGATAATTTCTTTTAGCAGATCTGATTCCCTTGAACAGGTTCTTAATTATTTTAGTGTTATTTTTGGCCTTCCCTGTATGTCAGGAAAGCCAGCCAAAATGTGACTAGTTTTTGTCAAGCGCTTCATAGATTTTCACCACAGTTCTTGCTGTGATGTCATCCTTGCTACCTGCTTCACCTCTAGATTTCATTCTCTCCCCACTTCTGGTATATTTTAGCTAACGCTTCCCTAAGCTTATAAATTATTGAACAAGTCCTATCTCTTCTTTCAGTTTTTAAGCTGGATTTCTTCATCCTATTCATTGTTTTGCTTTCATTTTTATGATAGTACTGTTGTCTCTCTCATACACTTTAAGCTTTTTAACAAATCTCTACCTTCTAAAGTGCCTCTACACTTTCTAAACATACTAGAGCCAGAGTTAAACTTTGACCTAATTAATAATTTTCTATTTATATTTGGGCCTTCCTTTTGGAAAGCCAACCAAAATTGACCTTAGTGGTAAGACCAAAATTGTTATAGCTTTTATGTACTGAGGCTACTCAAAGCCCCTTTATCTCAATATTCAGCCCCAATACTATTGCTGGTGTGTTTATCTTAGCAATTTTTTTATTTAAATTTTATTTCCCTATTTTTCAAACTTCCTTTCACTAAATAAGATCTTTATGGCCTTATTTTAATTCTAATTATAACTCAATGTATTTGTTTGAATATTTAGGGAATGTTTTTATTATTTTAAATCCTAAATGAGCTACCAGAATTTCTCCCAGCTGAGTTTTACTTACATTTGGTTTTCTTTTAGCCCTTCCCTTGTGAGAGGAGCCTATAAAATTCTGTATGAATATTTTGGCTCTACTTACATGCTAAGTACATCAATGTTTTGCTTCTTTGTACTTTACTCACTCTTGGTTATTTTATTTCAACATTCTTTTTGCAACTATTTCAGGTGTTTGTACTTTATCCTTTCTTTGGTAGCCTAAAATTAATTTTCTTTTCTTTCTAAAAGAGTTGCTTTCCTGGGCTTGCTAAATTAATGATTTTCAGCATTCTTATCTAGTTTCTGTTTCTTATCTGTCCTCACCCTTGTCTATGAAACTGGTTGACTGGTAGCTTAAACTCTTTTTCTCCCATTTTCTTGTCTACCTGTCTCAATCATGTTTCATTTGGATCTCAACTTTCTTCTAGCACAGAGCTCACTCTGCCTGCCATGGCGTGGTGTAATTCTCATCCAAACCCTGAAAGTCTATGTTCTAAAGCTTCAATTTTAGAATGGATTAAACCTGAAATAAGGAAAGGTGACCATCTCCTGGACTTAGTTAAATGTAAGTTTCCTTCTCTTTTTCTTTTTCCTTTTTTTTTTTAAAAATTACCGGTTTATACCTCTTCTCCTTTAACTTTTATATTTCTAATTTTTCCAGCCAAATGAAGGAATATTGGGATCTATTGGGCCATGCTTTCGATGAGAAAAGATTTCTCACTTAGCTTTGTCAGCATTCTCTTTCTGGCTCAGATGGATTGGAGTTCTGTCTTTGATTTAGCTGCTAAGAAGCATTTGTAAGTTTTAACTTTGAACTTCTTTATCCTACATATTTTTAAATATGCATTTCTAAAATAAACCAATTCAAGAGACATTCTTGATTCTAAACAAGCTTTTTCCTCTTTCCAGCCTAAAGGTGTGTTCTATTCTTCATCACTTTGGATATGATACTCCTATATGGAGTGCTTGGGTCCAACCACACTGGTATAATTTTGTGGGGTTCAAGGTATGGCTGGAACAACAAGATCCCATTGTAACTACAGTTTATGACAGTGACAATGACCTTCCTGCCAAACAGGAGAAGAATGGTGATGATGAAGGTACCTCCACTTCTGGAGCCTGTTGCTAAACTGACCTAAATCCTTTCAAAAAGAGACTTTCTACCCTTAATTGTATATTTTGGATTGTTGTAACAGAAATTTATTATTTTTCATGAATTATAGGGTTTCTTTTAGTCAACTTTCAACTATTAACTGAAAAATTTTCTCAAAGATTAAATCCTATTGTATCCTCTCCCCCTTTCTAGTGAAAGTTTTTCAATGAAATATATTTCTATTTTACTAAATGTGTTATATTTATATGGTTGCAGTGGTATTTACAGTAGTACAAATTGTTAATGAAGAAGCTGTTGTATACATGCTTGCATTATTATTTACAGTATTTATTTTAGTAGCAATTTGCCATTTGAGGTCTGTTAGTACATCTGGGTTAAGGTTTAAGGTAGATTTTCTACCAAAAGCATTATAATCAGGAAAATGTTTGATAACAGTATCTGCTGGTAAAACATATTTTACATCACTAATATGTACAAATTGAGTTTTACCTCCTTCAGCTGGCATTACTTCTACTTGGTTTCCTTTGATGGATACTATTCTATAGTTTCCTTTATAAGTTGGCTCAAATGCTGATTTTACATGACATTTTATTAGAACTGAGTCATTTTCTTGTAGATTGTGTGGATATTCTTATGATCTTTATTTAATTTTTCTCTGGCTAGCTTTAAATTGTGTGCTACTAAGTGGTACATTTCCTTTAATGCTTCTAATGATAGTACATTTTCATCATTTCCCACATACCTAATTTTGGGTTGCATCATAGCTTTCAGAGGGAGTCTAGCTTCTCTTCCAAACATAAGAAAGAATGGACTTTCTTTTGAATGTTCATTTGGCAAGAAGTTACAAGCTGCACATGCCAAAGGTATTACATCATCCCATTCCAATTCTTGGGTTATATGTTTTATAATGCATGCTTTCAAGAAATGATGAAATCCCTCTATTCTGCCATTGGACTGAGGTCTATAGGGTGGTGTATAAATTTTATATTCCATCCCCAATTCAGTTGCAATTTTGGTGAATAGTTAATTTTTGAATTCTGTACCATTGTCTGACAAAATTTTGACACTACCCCCAAATTTTGAGTAAACTTGATCAATGTAAGCTTTGACTACTTCTGATGCATTCTTAGTCCTTAGGGGCACACAAAACTGTGAGCATGCACATAACTGTCAATGCATACCTGTGTTCTCTACTGGATGGAGGGTGAAATTCACCAATGAGATCCATGGAAATAAATTCCATAGGGCTCTGGGGAGCATCTAAATGTTTCTTTGTGTACTTTACTGGTTGGATGTTGCATTGTTGGCATTTCTTACATTGTTTAACATACTTATATATCTGTGGTTTCATTCCTTTTGGCTAACATATAAGTTCTTGGAGAACCATTATGTCCTAATGAGTCATGTGCTAAATTCATAATAGCTAGTGCACAATTTTGAGGCAAAACTACTGTCTAAAATCTCTGTTTGTTATCTGTCACATATTTTTTAAGTATTCCTTCTTCTATGTAATAGGGATTTCCTTTAATTAATTTCTTTTTCTTTATTTTTGTGTATGTTTCTTTACAGAATTTGTCTTGCTTCTGTATTTTCTTTATTTATTGGTTTGTCATTTCCCATTCTATTTTATCATCATCTGGTATAGGTTGAGTTTCTTCTTTAACTGTAACCTCCCCTACTAAATGCTTTTCTTTCTGTGTTTGTATGGATTCTAGCTCCTCAAAAACATAATATCCAAATTCATAGCCCTCTGGCTCTGGGTCTTGCACTGCATCTGGTGTTATCTCTATAAGTCTACTCATTGTATCTGCTAGTGTATTCTTAATTCCTTTGATGTATTCAAATTTAACCCTAAAAGGAGAGATTTCAACAGCCCAATTATTTACTTAGCTATTTAAAGTATTCTTCTCTATGAACTTTTTCAAAGGTAAGTGGTCACTTCTAAGAGTTATGTCTGAATCTTCTAGATAATAAGTCAACTTTCTTATTGACATGTATATTGCATATGCCTCTTTTGTCAAAGTAGCCCAATTCATTTGACTACCTTTAAACAGACCACTGGCATAAGTAATTGGGTGTTGTATCTTTCTAACTTTGCCTTCTATCTCATGTTCATATTCCTGTGTACAAAGTGTAAGGCTTTTCTGGATTAGGGTACTTAAGTATAGGCTCCCTTAACTCATCCTTCAGCATCTGGAAGGTTTGCTGACACTCTTCTGTCCATTCATAAGGCTTTTCTGGATTAGGGTACTTAAGTATAGGCTCCCTTAACTCATCCTTCAGCATCCGGAAGGTTTGCTGACACTCTTCTGTCCATTTAAAGACCTGATGTTGCTTGGTCAAATTTGTTAATGGTCTTGCTACATCTGCAAACCTTGGGATGAATTTTCTATAATATCCCACTAATCCCAAAAATTGTTTTACTTGTTTTGGTGTTTTAGGGGGTGGCATATCCCTAACACTCTCTAATTTTTCTGGTAAAGGTTCTATGCATTGGCCTGATCCTAAGCATCCTAAATATTGTACATGAGTCTTGAAGAAGCTGCACTTGCTTTCTTTTAGCTTTAGGTCTGCTTCTCTAAACCTTTCAAACAGTTTTCTCATTTGTTTCAAGTGTGTTGGTACATCTGGACTAAAGAGTAGTATATCATCCAGATAGCCA
>JBCAUI010520100.1:0-11946 GCA_038406195.1 Haplosyllis anthogorgicola | reverse complement strand
CTTTCGGTGATCTGGCAAGGATAATAATGAGCTCACCCTCGGGGACACCTCCCCTAAAGTCTATTGAGGGGCACCCATGAGAGCCTCATCAAGAGATGTCCGGGTCATCACGTGATGCTTCACCAGAATCGACCACAGCTTCATCCCGCAGAACCACTAATGATGCAACACCGCCCACTTCTCCTAGCCAAACTGACACTGGAGCCAAGGCCAGCACACTGGATGAGGGTGGCATGGCAAAAGACAAGGACGGAGATGTGCCAGTGACTGTGCCTGATACTGATGAAGAGAACCAACTGCTGGGAGAGGACCCACCTGATGAGATGACCACATCAGGGCCAACAGGAGAAATGGCTGCTGATGGTGCCAACTCTGCCCCCAGGACCCATGGCTCCCTGCTGCAATGCCATAGGTGCAGAGGAAGCAGGCTCACAGATGAAGAAAGAAGACTTAAGACCTCGATTTTGCTTACTTTAAATTTTAGCATGGTGTAGTGTTGTACCTCATATTTTTCTAGATTTGTTAACGGAAATGTTAGTAATGTATTTAACTTTCTGATGTACTGTAATTATATTTCTTTAAATTATCAAATAAAGCACGTCCGAGGACGGTCACTGGACCTGGCAGAGAGTGTGACATGTGGCCTGCACATTGCGTGGGTAAGAGCAAGGAGGGGATCTTTACTGAAATTTTAGGGCTACCGGTTGGTGCTGGAGTGGCCTGCGTACAGCAGCAAGTGCCCAGTTAGCGACACCGGGGCTGCAAAGTTAGGCTGCAGGCATCCGGACTGGCTCCTGCAGCAGTGCTATTTTTAGCATCCTGGTCTGGCTACCACTGTGTGTATGTGCAGCAAGCAATGTACATAGTGACATCACATCAGGATGATGTCACATGCCGATGATGTCACCCGCACATGAGCGTGTGCAGGTGATGCCCTCGGTTGGTACTATAAAACCATGCTGCATCATTGGGTGGTGCGCTTTTGCCCCCTGACTACTGTCAAGTAAAGGTCAACACCTTGCATAGTCAACACACTCTAACCTCTGGGTCCGCGTGACCCACTGACATTCAACTGATAAATACGTTTCTTCTCTTTCTTTCCACCGGAGGTGCTCCGTTGTGCCCTCAACTCTGTTTGTTTCATATCATTTGACTAGTGCATCCGGAGCATTGCTGCTGGGACAACACTCTGGAGTAACTGAGCTGAACAGGATCAATGCCTTTTGACCAGACGAGGACTCGAGTCGATCGCGTCGCAGAGACATTGGTGCCCACGTTTACATCTTGCGTTTACGCGCGTGACATATGTATTCAATTATTGTTAACCTAATGAGTACACTCTTCCAGCCTTTGATTACAGTATATATGTCCTTGTTCTTGGCACACGTTCCTTTAAATAAAACAGGTTAATGATAAGGTATATATATCTTTCCAAATCATTGGCTGTAATTTTAAACTGAAGCGTGCAGAACTTCGTGGTTCTTTGCCATCTGCCAAAAGTTAACCTTGAGGTTGGTCACACAAATGAATTCTTGTTTTGCCTTTTTACATCTTCTTTAGATTTACTTTATCTGATTTGTTTTAAGCAAACTGTATATATATTAAGGTAAAAATGTATATCTACAAAAAAATTCTATTCACGCAACATTTCATATCAAAAACAAACCTGCCACATAGATGTTTCGGGACAAACTTGACACAGCAAATGATATTTAAATTTGGTATTACAAAAAGTTACCAAAAAAAGCTACTGAAATTTTTACACTAAATCCTTTCCCTAAATAAACACTTAAACGTAATGAATTATGAAAGGAGTTGCCTCGAAGTTCGTGCTATGTCTGGTACATATATCATATTAGAATCAAATATTAAACTACCTCAGTGACAGGAACAAGCAGAATATAAGTATTTTCCTACTAATCCGTCACTTACTTGCATCAGTTACACTAGAAGAGGAGATCAGGTCAAATTTTCCAAAATTAATCAAACTAGAAGGGCAATAACTTACACTGGAATACAGCTTGGTAATGTAACATGTCGTTAAACCGCCTTTTGGGGACTTTCAAGTACATAACTATAAGGTTGCTGTCTACAAGTGGGCCATTGACTCAAATATTTCACTGTTTGTAAAGGATAATATGAGGATGAAATATGCAAAGTTACAGCATGATCCACCAGCATGTTTGTGAGTAATTCCATGTAGAAGATGATCACCAAGACCATTAAGATCAATGGAAAATGGCTGTTACCTTGTTTTTGGGGTGGTGAAATTTTGTCAAACTTTGACACATGATAGATCTTAATATTTCAATAATTTTACAATACAATATAAGGATAAAATAATTTCCCAATAATCTTAAATTAATAATTTGTCTGATTTTAAATAAACCTCAGTCATCCCCCTTCAGACAACATGCCTTAAAAAGTCAGGGCTCATTCACTTTTCTCACCTGGTTTGCCTTATATGGGGAGGTAAGATCATAACTCTATGGGGGTACACTTAGGCAGCAACCTTAAAAGGGATACATGCCAATTATGATAATTCGCGGTGTGGAACATAGAAAAAGAATTGGTTTTAACTGAGTAACTTTATTCTGGCAACCATGCTGCCTTGCCCGGTTCCAACAATTGAAAAGTACACAAATTATTACTGAAATAAACTTGTTTGGTGTATGTGCAGAAAATAAAGCATTGTGAGTATCAAAGATATGAGCTGTTTTTAACCAAGCTTCGAGATTTTTAATCTTTCAGTCGTACATGGGTATCCGCTGTACTAAATGTATGTGCCTCATGAAGTAATTGTGTCTATTGTGGTATACTTGGTAAATGATAGAAACATTTTGTCTTGTAATTTGGGTTTTTTTTGAGCTTCTTGTACAAATCCTAATAGATGCAGAAACTGCACTGCTTTTATTAAGGTGAGTCTAGCCCCACATGACGTTGCATGACGTAACTGGACCTTATGTTTCCTAATTGCACTGTTCTCTCCAACCCTTCCCCTAAAGAGACATGATCCAACCACCACATATAAGGCAAACAAGGTGACAAAAATTAATGAGCCATGACTTTTTAAGGCATGTTGTCTGATGGGGGATGACTGAGGTTTATTTATAATCTAACAAATTATTAATTTAAGATTATTGGAAAATTATTTCATGCTTACATTGTGTTGTAAAAATATTGTAATATTAAGGCCAATCTTGTGTCAAAGTTTAACAAAATTTCACCATCCCTTTGGCAAGGTAACAGTCAGTATAATCCATGTGGAGGGTCACACTAAGTCCAAAATAGGGGCAATCAGTGGCCCACAACATGGACCCTGGTCCAACAAAAAAAATTTAAAAAGAAGAGAACAATTATAGCCATTTTCCATTGATCTTAATGGTTTTGGTGGTCATCTTTGTCAATGAATTTCTCTTTAACGAGATGGTAGAATGTGCTAAACTTTTGTCTATTTATTCTTGAGGACATTATTAACAACCAGTATTATATTTAGGTCAATACGTTATTGGACTCTAGCCACCTTAAGTTTTTCACGGCATATTTGTTTTGCCACAAGCAATTTTATAACCGCTAGCTTCATGTAAAAGTTTGGTACAAGAGTTCTTTAAGTTCATCTGGTACATTCGGTCCGCTTGTTTTTCCAAATTTTGCGTATAACCATCAACAAAGTAATAGGTCCAGAAGAGAACGATATAATCGCTCACTGTGCTGTATGTTTTTAGGTTGTGTATTTCCACGGTGCCAATCGAACCCTTTTTAAAATGATAAAAGATAACACATTTAAAGTAAGTTTACTCGGGAGAATTATTAAACATGACTTGAAATTGAAATATATTCAAGAGCCATAAATTACACTGAGGAATATCGAGCATTATGCCCTCAAGTGAGTTGATTTGACAAGCTTATAATTACATTAGAAAGATTAAGAGCAGATAAGCGGCAGACAGCACGGAAATTGTATATGACCCTTTGTAATTGCATTGTCTGGCATTTCAGGAAGTAACATACATCATCTAGACACATTCATCTCACTCTCTGATTTCTTGAATTACGACCCGTGAGACAACGATGTAATGGACAACGTATCAACTGCTATGCAATGAGTCTGATCTGTTATTGTGCAAGTTCCTTCAGTCACGCTTTAAAGTTTATGGAGTTGCATGGTCACAATTATTGGTGCCTCCAACTAAACATCAATTAAATAAATGCGACAGTCTAAACCTCCTCATCATAAACTAACTATTAAATGAGCATAACATGGACTATTAGTGCTTTTATTGCGTTTTTGTGTGCATTCAGTCAATAAGTATGACCACTAAAGGAACCCAGCTAAGAGACATGCAATTGGAATAAATATCGGAACAATCAATAACATACCTTGATGTGTCCTGCACAAACATAATCTACCAAATCATTAGTTCTAATCAAAGATTGCTTTTGATTGATGGTACTCGGTCCATAGGATTTAATTCTGCACATTTGTCATTGATTGTCATCAGAAGTCATATAAATGATTACTGTGATTGGAAATTCAGGGACAGTACAAAGCCAGAAGTTTTCTAGACTGATATTGAATTTGAAGCTGGCTTTAGACACTTGTTTTATGTTTTCTCCATTTAAAAAAAAGGCACGCAGATTTTTTATGAATATCTTTTGATAATAAACCCTTTTTCTAACATTCTTGAGAATACATTTTCTTTCTACTCTGAATGCACACTCGTGTACCTATTTCTTAGTCATTCTTAGATTCTAGCTTTAGAAAAGTTTATTACGTTTTCATCTACACTCTCTTTTATACCTTTATTAAGAATCATCTGTGGTGGTAGAGATGTAAGAAACACTGCAGCTTGGCAAAACATGTATTTGAACATGGCATGATGAAGAAGACTGTTGCCAGATACAGTCAAGAACTCAAACCAGACAACTGTAGAAACCAAATTAACCGCATTTTATTACCGGACAAAATGTTTGATTTATGGTCTTCTTCCATATCATGCAATGGTGAACAAAGGTTACGGATCCTAATAAGATCCTATTGATGGACCTTCTTGTACTACTCTTCATCGTTGTCTTGATGTTTACACGCATCAGATCATGAAATTCCTTTCAGTTTTACAACAATAGCACATCTAAAGCACGGCGTGGAATTCTTTTGTTTTCTCTTTTGTTCTGTGTGTTTCCAAATTGATAGGAATTTCTTACTTTGTACTTACAGGAAACATTTGTAATATGAAACTTTACGGTTTGATACAGAATGATGGTTGTTCCTTAGCTTTCTCTACGGAGTTCTTAACATGGAAAGCATTATATTGGATCCCTAGATGTAACTGGGACAATGAAATAATTTGTAGTATATCAGTTCCTGAAATTGATTTCTTTTTACGACTATAGAATTCCATGCTGTGCCTTTTACAGGTTTCCCACAATAAAGTGCCATTACACGATATTTCAAACGGTCTATTAAACAAAAAACAAACCGTGAACAAAATATTTGCAATGTATTGTGGCTATTTTATGTCCGCTAACCAAATGACACACTTCCGTTCAAGTTTGTAGTAGCTTACGCAGGTTTCCTTGAAAGAGTAATTTGACACGGGTTTTTTTATCTGGCGGGTTGTAAACATATATATCATCACAGAAGGAAGAACTTGTAGCTTGAGGGTTCAACTCTAATCACATTTGTTTTAAGGGCCTTTTAGGAACCTACTAAGTGTCATTTTACTGAGTAATCGCATTGATACATTAGGTGCTGGAATGCGGTTAACTGTAACGTGATGAGATAAATGCAGTGCCATTCAACTTTACCGTAAGAAGCCTGTATTTGTACTTATGAGAACGAACATTTTAAACCTGTATATCTTTAGTGACTGGAAAACGATAAATTTAGTCTGATACGTTTATCTGTCAAGATGTGTTAGAGACGAGGCATTCACCTTTTTGGAATGAAGGCAATTGACTTTTATTTCCTTTGAAATTCAATTAAAGTATGTATTTTAACATGCGATAGTGCTTGGTGTCATTCGATTATAGGTGGGTACAATATAAGAAATTACGGATAACGATTCTTGAAAGCAAGATCCTTGGGAGCTTCTCCAGAATCTAACTCATATGTTATCTACCCATAAAATATTAAAATACTCCAGTGACAGGAACAAGCAGCATATAGAGTGTCCAAGTGGTAATCACTCACTGACTTGCCTTTCTTACACTATAAGACCAGGTCAAATCTTCCATAATAACCAACTAGGGAGGCAATAACTTATTGCACAGTTTAGGTGTCGTCTTCTTATCCAGTGGTAAGCTTGGACTTGCAAGAAATTACGAGAAAATGGACCGACTTGCACTCATCATCGGGTTAAACAAAAATTGATCTTGAATATTATTTCTCGGGAGGATGTTTTTAATTGTTTTATTTTTGGACAAAATAAAGACGTTAGAAATTTTAAGATGTTTCGAAATACCCCTAGGAAATATATTTTTTAATTCTAGTTACTTTAGTTGAAAACAAAAATGAGCTTTTAAAAGAACACCTCTCTGTGTAAAACGGATGAATGAAGTGCAGCTCTTGAAATTCGTTCGAATTTAGTAAGGGTTGATAACAAAAGAATTCCAGTCTGTATTAACTACATATTTATTTCGCATCAATATAATTCTACTTCGAATATTTTGGGGGTTCTTGGGAGACATCTGAAGCTTTAATAAGATTTTGTGAAACGTATAGAGACGCTTCAGAAATACGTTGTACCGGAATCCACTTGCAGTGATCGTGCAGATCAAGAAATTCGGTCCGGGAAATGCTGACCTATGTGAAGTGTCACTTTAAGTTCATTGCACTAGTATAGGCAGGCCTGTAGATGTCTCTGAACTCACTGAAATTTCGCGTCGAAACTTTTTAATAGGCCTCTATGATGATTCCTTGATCTGTATTCCCTTCCAACCGTAAATGGACAGCCAGGGATTAAAGTAAATAGTGTGTAGATCATCTGTGTGGATAATTAGAACTACCACCCCAGAGCTTTATATTTATCGAGTACTTAAAAGTTAACAATTCAAAGTTGTTTGTGCAATGGAGAAAAATGAAATCCTGCTTTCAGCCTACACTTTTTCTATTCCTCTGAAATTTCTTGGATGGATGATACTGATGATAGAAGGTTACCAGTAAAATGTCTGTTTCATTACATAATGTTTCTAAAAGATAGGGATTTCATCAGTAGCAGTTTCCGAAACATTAATTACACTTGAGACTTCAATGTTTTCCTCACCAGAAATGAATGTTACATTGCGCTAGAGAGTGTAGTTTGATGTAGATATTTTTTGTCCAAAGTAAAATGTGGTGCATGAAATGATGTATAAAGCATAAACCTCTTTGTGTGGAATGACGGTCAATACATTAATATGTCCACCTGTAGCATTACCAGTCTCAATTATTATACAACTGGTACTGAAACATTCAGCTTATTTGACCCTTAGTTCTTGTTGCTAATTACAGGAACATATGACAAGAGTTCTCCTTCAGTTGCAATAGTTTATTGTACTTCTAGTTGTTGCTGTTACAAGTTCCAAATTAGTTCTGAGATATAGTCAATTTGACTTCAGTTTATATACACAACATCAAAGAAATCTTTAATCACAATAATCACAATAGTTGCATGGCTTAAGTGCTAATGCATTACTTAAATACTAAGGATTTAAAGGTATTTACAGTTTATTGCTAAGGATTTAAATGTATTTACAAATTAATTACAACAAAATATAGATCTAGGAATCACAAACAAACTACAAGTTTCAACTCAAAAATGTAAGGTAAGTGATCGTTAAATTTTAAAATACATTCCGTATCATTACACACCATTGACATAGAGTAAATTAATTACAGGAGTCGCTTAAATTCACCGATTTTTCATCAGGTCATTGGCAAAGTTTACGATTAGGATGTAACATCTGAATGTTTGGCAAGCAATTCCAGTCTCAGAATAAAACCTCAAAAAATTGATTCTCTAGCTGACAAACTGTAATTTGTGAATTATTTTGTTCAAAATACTACTTTCTCAAGCTATTTATGTTACTTTCCCCATCGAATAACTGGATGATCTGTTTAAAAAATTCTTCACCAAAATCATTTTAGTATTTTTGTGTTTGATAAATGACGAATGGTCTTCAGTCTTCATTGACGAACGTCACCATATTTGTGGAAGAAAATTAAAGACCTGTCAAAGCGAGGTTCAACGTAATCAAATTTACTTAAGTGCCTTTTTAGGACCGCTCAAGTATCATTGTCCAAACAATCACATTACAACCCTAAGTGCTGAAACTCAGTTAACTGTAATACGATAAATGGAAAATCTGCCCAATTGCCTCATGAAAGCATTGTCTTGGACGAATGTTTTTCATTTAGTGGTTTATTTTTGGACCTTGCACTTATTTTTACTTACCTAAAGTACTGTCTAATTGTTATTCTGGGGTTAGGATATATATACTGTTGAGTAAGCTTTCTGTGGAACAATATACTTTCGAAGAAATGTGTGTCTTCCTTTTAACCTGAACTAAGATTATTTTATCCATGCTATTAAAGGATTTTCCCAATTTGATGTCCACCTAATTCACCGAATTAAGTAGGAAATATACCCAATCCTATTTTCAGTATGTCCGCCATTTATGGTATGCTGGTGATACCTTTTTGGTTATTTGTTGTATATTGATATCAATTTATGTAGTCAAAATCAGTGTACTTACTTAAACAAAGGCAATAACATTTTGTATATTTACTATTAATGGCTCACTACTATCAATTAATCTGTCTCGGGAATTAGGTGAATTAGTTTAAGGAATTTTAATTCAGAAAAACCTTTAATAATTTGGAATAAAAGAAAGACATGGTGGATTGATAAAGTTAGCCTTCTATCCAAAACAGTTTGTAAAATTCATAGTATCTCTCTTCATTTTTTTCTTGCTACAAGACAAATTGAAAAAGAAGCCAGCTGATCAATCTTTGCATCCTCAGTGATTGATTGAACAAAAGTTCATTCACCCTAGTAGTAGTAGGCAGTCGTGGATGATAAAACGCTTAAATTTAGCCTAATATGCTGCATATTGTCAATAGAATCCTGTTGGTTTTTACGTAATCACGGACTTGTGGGTCATTTTGTCGAGCTTTGGTTTCGCAGACAGTGTAATAATTCTTCCAATGTAAATGAGACAAAGTCTTGGTTTAAACTTTAAGCTTTATTAGCATCGCCATTGTGGCATGCTCGAACCCAACAACAATGCCCCACTACCTGGGGTTACAATGAGGGAGTACTCATCAAAACAGAATGTTGGAAATGCTACATCTCCCCTTTTAAATAAGAAAAGAACATTATTCTAATACAAAATCAATGTAAACAATGATGTTCAAACAAGGTGATGTAAATGGTCACAAAACTCAGTTTTAAACAAACATACAGACATGTCAGCATATGGACACAGTTGACAATGAGATCTTGATACTGAATGGTGTAAGGCTAAATAAATATAAGCAAAAATTAGTCGAATTTATGACTTCGGGTGATACAGACAATGTATAATTATAGTGTGCATATTTCATAATTAAACAATGATCACCAGTATGTGTATGTACATTTACATAGCTGATTGTGAGTTGAAAATTCTAAACTAAAGATAAGAAAGATGTGATACAAAATGGATTCCTGTTGTGGGCATTCTTAATTTCTAAATGCACTGATTTTCATAAACATATATACATTGCACATTGATAATGCACAGATGGTATGATTTACCATTAGTGTCCAAGGATCCAAATGATCCTGAATGTCTAAAAACACACGAATTCCTTGCTTTCTTCAGTCTTCTAACTTCTTTTTCTTCCCAGAAAACAAAATGATGGATGATCTGTGTCATTCTTGGAGGAAGGATTTAAAGATGCTACTCAGCTACAACAATGACATATGTGTGCAGAAAATTTTATACAGCACTAACACTAATAAGCACCTGTTAAATTTTAAAATCCGGGCAAAATACTTAGGAATTGAGGTTTAAATCACAAATCAAGCTGATCAGGTGGCTTGCTTACATGAGTAGAACAATGTATGGCAATGACAGGGGTCTTGGATATTTTTGGACCCTCTTTGTGCATATTTTCCTTTACAATTGGTGCCATTTTAGGCTTGTCAGGCTTTTTATTACTAACTGTGTCCTTGTTTAAAGGAATTTCCCTTTGTACTTTCAACCTGAAAGGAATTTTAGACCGATGGAGGTCAATTCTGTTACATAACACAACCGAATCGGACTGTAACTGGACTTTGTAAGATCTGTCAGATCTTTCTAAAATATGACCAGATTCCCATTTATTGTCTTTTAACACCATGACATCTGCACCTACAAGTAAAGGATCAAGCTGTTTAGTGCTATTGTGAATCTCCTTGTTCTTTAATGCACATTGCTGCAGCTCATCTTGGACTGCGATGTTGTTTTTCTGAAATGCGATACATGGTAGTAAACCTTTAAATTTGCATGAATTTAAAAGTTCTGCTGGTGAGGCTAAGTGATCATAAACAGGTGTACAAATGTACTCCAGTAGTCCTAATTACCAAGTGTCTCCACACTTTTTCATTAATCTTTTCACCGTTTGCACTGAGCACTCTGCTGAGTTGCTGGAATGATGGTACATGATGGAAAATGAAACTTGGATGTTCAAATCCTTCATATTGTTAAGAAATAATGATGCAGTATAGTTTGAACCACGATTGCACCTAATTTCTTTCGGAATACCATACTCACTGAAAATAGAAGTAAAGCACACAACTGTCTCTTCAGCAGTGTGAGTGTACATACATCTGACAATGATGAACTTTGAAAACTTGTCTACAACTAACAAATAAGAATGTCCGTGAAATTCAAAAATATGACTTGCAATGGTGGACCATGGTGATGTTGGCTCAGACGGAATCAGAGGCTCTTTCTGTTGCTTTATCATATTCTCCTGGCACACATTACAATGTTGAACAAGATTTTCAATATCTTTGTTAATTTTAGGCCAATATACACATGAGCAGGCTCTAAAAAATTATCTTTGAAATTCCCAAATGGGATGTATGTAATTTCTCTAAAGCATCAGTGCACAGGGACTCTGGTATCACAATACATGAACCTTTCAGGACCAATCCATCAATAACACATAATTCCTCTCTGAAATTAAAATACGGTTGGACAGACTCAATACACTCAGATATATGAGAGGGCCAACCATCATAAATGTACTGTTTGAGAATTCTTAAATCCTCGTCTTGCTGTGTAGCTTCTAGGATTTCGCTCAGTTTAGACTCTGAAATGTTAACATCCACATCGAGAATAGTTACATTTAAGTCTTGCATTTTGCTTTCTTTACCATCTTTCTTGTTGTGTGAGCTAAGTCTTGAAAGTGCATCGGACAAAAACATCTTCTTTCCTGGTTGATAGTCATAATCAGAGATGTGCAAAAGCATTCTAGCTAGTCTGGGACTGGTATTCATAACATTCTTTCTGAAAAGAGAAGTCAAGGGTTTGTGATCAGTTATAATCGTGGAGTGTCTTGCATACACAAAATGCTTGAACGTCTCAAGGGTGAAAAGCACACCCAATAATTCTCTCTCGATATTGGCATATCTGGATTCTACATCTGAAAGAGATTTTGCTGCATAAGCAACAGGTCTTAAGTTTGTTGGGACTTCGTCCTTTGCACTGGCTTCATTCTTCATGTCACGGTCTGGTTGCAAAAGAACCGCACCTAATCCTAATTTTGATGCATCTGTCTCGACGTAGACAGGCAATTCTGGATCGAAAAATTGGATTAGACAATCATTTGTGATCTTTAGTTTCAAGTTTTCAAATGCTTCTGTGTGAGTCGCTGTCCAGATAAAAGGTACATCCTTTTTTGTCAATTGCTGTAATGGTCTCCTTAATTTCGCT
>JBCAUI010520089.1:0-11947 GCA_038406195.1 Haplosyllis anthogorgicola | reverse complement strand
AATAATTACTTTGAATGGGATATCTAAGTAAATTGTCACTTTAAATCCACTTTTATAGCTAAACTCCAAAAAAATGTCGATTGCTGATTACTTTTATCATTTTTAATGGGTATGGTTGCAGGGGGTTTGCATTTGGGGGCAATGCAACGGCTTTGCAACCTACTGGATTGTCTAGTGTTAAATTTGTCTTACGAGGCTGGATTATTGTAACGTTCTATTCATTTTTTACCGTTTTTCCAGACATGCAGCTGTACTGTTAGGCCATTTTTTGTCTTTTTACATGTTACGCAACATTCAGTGTACACATTACAGCACGATTAACATGCACTGCAAAGCAGTTATCCTTTCGCATGTTCAACACCACTTTAATCGGGCTCTAAACCCGGGTTATGGAATCCCCTCCCACAAACTTGTGGATACGTTACTATACTGGATTAGTTCACATATCTTTGCAATTTGCCCTTTATCTTCGCTTTCAGTGTTGTCAATATATGGTCCTCGCGACACACGCTTCATCAAAGAAGTTTTATGCATGTAAAAGGTATTTATGGGTCTAAATTCGCGCAAAGGAAAAAGCAAAATTAGGTCACTGACCCAAACTCAAAATTGCATTTGGCGATTATAAATTACCATTCCACGTTTATTATTATTATTATCATTATTATTATTATTATTATTATTATTATTATTATTATTATTATTATTATTATTTTGTTCTTGAGTAAAAAAAATCCACCGCTGTACTGATCGCTGATGTTAATAGATGCGTTTTCAAGTAACTGTTGAACAGGTTTGATATAATATACATGTATGTACTTTAAAGTGTATTATAGTACGAAACGTACTTTCGAATTGCAATTGTTGTAAGATTTCCTGTTAAGTAGGGTAGAAAAAAAATAAAGCAATTCCTTGGTAATAATCTTATCTTTATTATTCTTTACTTGGTGGCAAGTGCCTGTTGTTGCTCCGAAATAAAAACGGGATGAATCCATTTAAAAAAGATTGCTTCATCATTTTGTCGCCATGTTAAATTGGTTTTAAAAAAAAAGAAGTGGCTTTGGTAATTCGTGACAGCATCATTTAGCAATTAAGTTTGAAGAACTCATTAACTTGCCGACCTGCTGACTTGCAGGGTTGCCACCGGTCAGGGAAAAGTCAGGGAAAAGATAATTTTCTCCAGGTCAGGGAGAAGTCGGGGAATTTGGTTCACAGTCAGGGAATTTTGAGATTTTAATTAATGTCAGGGAAAAGTCAGGGAATTTTGATCTGACTGTAATAATTACTTGTCATTTTCGATATGTTATCGCTCAAAATTTTGTAGCCTCGCTTCGCTTGGCATAAGTTCCCAAAACTGCCACCATGTTGCCATAAATAGTCATGATGTCAGAATTCTTATTTAAAATTTTTTATTAGGTTTAACAGAAAATCATCAAAGTGTGATTGCCACTTGAAAATTATTGTGATAGTCACACGGTAAATATGGTTGTGCATGCCTTGCAAATATTCTTTATGGTCAGGGAAAATGACCAATTGGTCAAGAAGTCAGGGAATTTTTAATGGACGGAAGAGTGGCAACCCTGACTTGACATTAGGCTTGTTCCAGTACGGATACGAAAACTTTATGCCAATAATTTTCACGCCATGTATTGCAAGTAGCTTTGTTGCAAAAAAAAAAAAAAAATTCATGTGATCGAGTCAAATTATTGTCGCTGCGCTAACGTAGTAAGAAGTAACACCGAGAATTTGCACGTGAATTAAACATAAACAAACTGCCCAGGCGTTTGATGGGACAAAACCATTGTCAATTTATTTTTGCACAAGATGACTAGACAACATAGCCACAAATACGTTAGATTCGTGACACTCGCATGCAGGCGAGGAGTCAGGAGTCGGGAGTTTCAGTTTTTAGCGCCATCCGTGCATCCACTGCACTGATTTATTATCCATCCAACATCAGCTTTATTACCTCCCACGAGAATCGACATGGTCTCCTCCTTACCTTTCAACATTTTCTGCCTTTACAAAGCAGGTCCGTAGTTTTAGAGATTACTTTTTATGTGACAAAAACTCAGTTTTGAGAAGATATTTGCTGGGAAAAAAACCCCAAAACGATATTGGCATAGGCAACTAAAGAATTCTGGATAAAATGCGAAATTTGGTAAAGGCCTAAAAAGTAAGATACATGTATGTATGCCCTGTAAATACACTTTCTAGTAGTCAAAAATAGAAATGGCCTATTGGTTTGCTGTCAGCAAGAACAGAACAAAAAACTAGATGTATCATATAAATTTTTATGAAAGATACTCCCTAGATGTAAATTTTCTGTTATTAACATTCTAAATGACAGCCGTTACGGGGAATTATATTTGCCACTACATGCATGTTTTTTAAATCGTTTAACATTCCAGGGATAGCTGTTCATTAAGAATGCGCCTACAGCTTTGAAAAGACGAGTATTTAACACTGCAACTTTGATAGGACGAGTCTTGTGGCCAATTAAGGAACGTATTAGCAATAATAGCAATAGACCTTAATCTGCATTTCACAAGTTTCAAAAGCCACAGTTAATTGTTGTCTGCAACTTAAATTATGTTGGAACATTAAATATTAATGTAAATTATGCATAAAACAGATATGTGTTTTAAAAATACTTTTTATTAAATAAGGTTCTAACAAATGAAATTCATCAAACAATTATATACACAAATCAAATGTTGCTCATTTCTTCTTTTTCATTTTATGGCCTTTTGTTGCACCCTTTTTCGCTCCTTTAACCAAATTTTTAAACTGTCCCGCAGCTTTGGCACGTTTTCTGAAAAACAAAACGGAACTGTCAAAAGCCGCTTACCTGTAAACTGAAAGCAAAACGGAAAGCAAGCTTTGGTGTGGTTTGTCCTTATATCACGTAATTTCGCACTTGCAACCTCTATTTTACCAAATTGTTTATAAAATATTCAAAAGTTTCTATTGACAAGGACATCATGAGAATATTTACCGTTTATTGAGATACTTCATATCAAGTGGTACATATGCATATGGATCCGGTTTGCCTTTCTTCTTCATGTCACCTTTCGCTCTCTGTTAACAAAAACACTTTCTGAATGCATGACACGCAACCATGTGTAATTCATTCACATTGTAAACTATTGATTGCCTGAAATTCTATTATTCATAATGAACAACATTGGTCGGTGTTTGAGGTACTAGTGAGCAGCACTTACCTTTGACCTGTATTCTGCACCTGGATCTTTTTGTTCATGTTTCCTTTTAGCTACAGCAATTGGTCTGTGAATACCCGAACCACCAGCTGTGCAACAAAAACAAAAATGTTACGGTGTTAAGTATAATAAGTATCTACACAAACAAACTTATCGAATTCGTAATGAAATATCAAAAAGAAATTTTGCAACTTAGAAACTGCAAACATACCTTTGTATTTCATGGGAGTCTCATCTTCTTCATCGTCTAAACTATCTGGGTTTAACTTCCTCTTTCTTTGTCTCTGTTCAAACAAAAGACCACGTTAATAGTAAAAGGTCCACCGATTCAAGAGAACAGGGTTTAATTGATAGTTATCGTTATACTCGATTTTCTTACCTTTGTAGGACCACCTAGGGCATCCAATAACTCGTCGATGTCGTCTATGTCTGCGGCCGCCTGTTTACCTGTAGTACACAATGTCGTTTTAGCATTTTTCAACAATGCTTCACAATGCACCACTTCACAACGTAATTTAAGCATTTTTAGCATACACCAATGTATGTCGTCTAGAATTAACTCCTCTGCTCACCTTTCTTGGGTTCGTTATTATCCCCGTCAGCCGTGATAATGAAGCGGCCATCTGGCGCTATCTTGAAATCATGTTTCACACCATGTCGCTTTGCAGCATCTTCCATAGGCCTTGTGGCTGAAAAAAAGTTACATCAGATGTGTACAGAATTGAAATATTTTTTTACTAAATGAATAAAAATATTCACTTCCGCAAGGTAATTCCATTGGAATTTCAAACACCATGTATATGTTAAATGACAATTTTCCGGCTAATATTCCGTTGGAAGCTTTGTCATTCCGGTGCCAAAATTACTCACCAAGTACTTTCTTTGATACGGAGGGATCCAAGAAATCCACAATATCATCCTTTGCACCTTCTTTCAACCAAGCCGCACTTCTACTTGCATTCTGTTTCTTAGATTTAGTGCTCTTTTCCTTTTTGTCAGATTCATCCTCGGAGTCTGTGTCTCGCAGCAAGTCATCAATACTGCAAAACAAGTAGCTACTGCATAAACAACAACCAAGCGTTTCATTTTATCTCGTGTGTATTTTGTATTACTTTTGCCCTCAGATCTCATAATCAATATTCACAAGACCACTCCTCACACTTCAGCACCAAACTTTAGTTGGTGGGATAGGCTTGCTGGAAGGGTTAAAGATTTGAGGTGAGACTAGGAAGAGGAAAGACGGAAACGATCATAGTGGAATGGGGAAAAGGCAAGTTTAGACTTGGGCTGCATGCAGAAAAGTTTGGCCTGTAAGTGTGGGCTGTCCTCAGTATCATGTTTGTAATCACTGGGCAATCAAGTAATTCTTCAAGTAAATTTAGCTGTATCATTACTCTGTTTAAATTAGAACAATTATCAGTTCACGTATTAAAGCAAAACAAACCTTTCTGCCTTTTGTTTAACGGACTTGAATTCATCGTCACTTTCTTCCTCTGAGTTATCCTCAGCAGCTTCCTTTCGTTTTCTCTTGGCACGCTCTTGGGTTTTTCTGATGTGTGCCAATAGTTTGTGATGACTCTCGGGCACCATGCCATGGATTACCTCAAAACTGATGATCGTTTTCGTTAAGTATTGCGTTTTTCTAAACATTCCTAACACTACTGAATTTTAAACTGCTGTGAACTCACTTATTCAAATAAGAATAGACATACCCAAACTTTCTTGTAAGTTTGACAAAAATTTCTTTGGCTCTGAAACGGAAGTGGTGTTTATTATCCTCTTTCATGTGGACTAGACTGGAAATCTGCAACGACAGAGAATCTTTGTATTGAACCTTTTCTAAACAAGGCCAGTTCGAATTTTAACGAAAGTTCATGACGCCCTCAGATCTCATAATCAATATTCACTAGACCTCTCCACACACAAAACAGCAAGCTTTTTGCAAGGCAATTAATTTTAGGATATTTTGATTAGAGTACAAGTTAAGATAAGGTGGTTCGAAAAGAGCCAGGGGTCGAAATACACAAAGTTTGCATGCATAAAGCTTGGTCCATGTGTGCCATCTTCAGTCTTAGTTAATAATCACAGGGCAGTGCCAAAAAAAAAAAAAAAAAAAGATTTTAAACGAGAGGAGAAAATGATACTTACTATTTTTTGCAGGTATTGAGCTAGATCTGTATTCGGGAATGCAGATAACAGAACTTTCAGAAGTCCCAGTGCGGAATTGACAATTTCACGTGCTTTCGATTCCAGCAAAATACAAGTATTTTCAACGATGCATCCAAGTAACATTGCGTTCACTTTAGCTAAAATATAAGATTAAACCTGAGCTTCAACACAAGAATCAACATACTATTCATTTACTTGCACTTCTTAATAACTTACTTTATCTTATTTGTAATTAACAATTTGGCTTACCTTTAAATTCATACAATATTCTCGTCAGTGCAAGTTCCGTCGCTGAAATCATGTGTACAGAACCTGCGAGGCCAGCAAGTATTAACTGGAAGTATTGGTTTAGGCCTTCTGCAATAAAAGAGTACACTTAAGTCATTAAAAGCATTTCGTTCCGGATAAGGAGTCCCATTTGTATGTTTGTGCTGTGCGAAAATTGTGATAAGGTACCTTCTTCTGCATTTGGTGACCATCTCATAACAGCATTACCCATCTCTACCAGCAAATTGTAAGCTGCGAGCCTTGGTCGCTCTCCTGTCTCCTTTGTACAAAGTATTGCCTCGGGTACCACCGCCGTTAGGAAATCCATCTGAACATCATCCAGTTGTCCGATAATATGAACCAAACACTTTAATCGAGGCTGAAAATATTTAATTGTCAATATGTTAAGTCAATAACCAGCTGATATTTGTCTTTTAAATGAATTTAAATCGCTTGATGTCAACAATGGCATCTTCTACACTGTACTTGTATTAAGTACGATACATTAACGGATGTCCATTCTTACCCCTTTAGAAGACGGACTAGACGACGAAAGCGACTTCAGCAAAATATTTTGTAAATCTGTGAGATTCGATGCAACAAATTTTTTGCAGGTATCAGATTTTCCGGAACACATCTCCTCTAAAATCCTGTAACATTTCTTCTGCACCGTGTTATCAGAACTCTACAAACACATGGCCAATACATTTTAATTAGCGATTTCTCCTTAAGAAAATTTTACATGCAAAGTGTTGTATGTCAAGGGGAAATTGATGAATTTACCTCTATGTTTGTAGTCACAAATTGAAAGAGCCTCTTTAATCTCGTTTGATCCACATACGGTAGTTCCGCTATTGCTAAATCCAATAATCCATGTCGCTTGTCGGAACTGTCCACATCTTCCAACTTTTCAATGCATTTATCAAAGTACGTGCCAACCAACTGTAAATGTAGTAAAATAATCTTTTTAAATAGACGTACAGCTAGAATGTTGGTCACAAATATGTAACAAGTATTTCGCTTTTAGTTTGAATATTTTTACTATTGTAATCTTGCACTTCTCTGTCTAGAATTGTCTTACCACTAAAAATGCTACATGGGAAGTACATACGTGTACTGTTAACACCTACCACTTGGTCTGCTATTTGCATGTAACATTTAATAGTTTCGAACACAGCAAGTTTCTTAGGGTCCTTCGGACTTTCCACATCGCCGGTATAAATGTTGAACAAGAGTGGAAGGAAATTTTTGGCAAATTTTGATAACATCCCTCTGTTAGCATCTGTCGTAAATATAAGACACAGTTTAAACTTTCAATATAAATCAGCAGAAGACAATTTATACATTTATACTATTTATACATTTCAGTGTTCATTACACCGAAAAAATGTTTTATTCAATTTATAATTTCCTCTAGGAGTGATCAACAGATCTTGGTCAATTAAAATCATTTAGTACAAATAGATAAGTAATAAGATTACACACCATGTTCCAAATTTTGGTTTATGAGTTTTCGAAGCGAAGCCATAACCTCTTGTCGAAGATCAGGTCTGTCAGTAATGGCAGAACCCAGGATCTTGGCAATGCCAGGAAAAGCTTCCACGATATCCGTTGTCTTCTTGCAAAATCCTGGTAACAACGACCAGATTTGCTGTTGTAATGCATCATAAGTTTTTGATTCCACAATCCTTTTCTCCTTTGCATACTCAACAGCTACAACGAAAGAAATAGTGCTACAGGTTCCAATTTAAGCATCGGTCTTTTACTGATATTTACTTTTATCATTTAACCGACACATCCAATGCCAGCGAACTTGGCTTTTTGATTCATGCCAAACCTGAATTGTAAATTTAACAGATTCAAAGGACAAGTAGCTGCCAAAATGATTGACAAAGAATTTCCTAAATAGATTGAGGCCTGGTGTTCAATACAATCTGCAATCAAATGGGGTTAAGTACACTCATTAATAATTCGAAACCGTTCACATTTCTCTTGGGTGTCACCCTTTATTGCAACTTTGCTCACATTCATACTCTCTTTCTCAGTTTCGTAGATGTTTTTAAGACGCTCAGCTTTAAAGTCAACTTACCTCTCACACGCAATCGAGCAGCTAACGGAAGAAAATACTCCGTAAAGAATGACAACTGTGTTTCTTGAATAGAGTCTCTCATTACAGGAAGCAGCCAACTTCTTGGAAAATCATAATCGTCACTAGAAAAGATTAACGTTCATTTCTAAATGATTACATTATAACAAATACCAACAGTTAATACCTCGTAAGTAATTAACGATTTATAACCATAAAGTTACACTACGATGCAAGAAACTTACTTATCACCAGTTATTTGTAGCGGTGCAACAGAAAGCACAAATTTCGGACCCATTGTCTTGACTGCCATTGCTACAGCATGATCTAATTCTGCTTTGAATGCAAAATTATGACTGTCTCTAAGATCTGCCAACGAACGAAGACACTGCAAAAGAACATGTAATGATGCACATTTGTATCAACCATTGTCATGGTTTCGTACATCCTTTGCGATACTATAGTAAGGATGCTTGTAGCACATACAATGGTACAGCACTACATAAGCTAAGTGCTACTTCTGCTACTTTTTAAAACTGGGAGTCATTTTGTCCCAAAGTTCCAATTTCATTGTGCCAGTGGAAACACTGCCACATGCAATCATGTTCATTTGTAACATTTTATCTGTAACTGAGCTGAACATTTATGATATATTTTCCATTAAATATACCTGTCCCAGACACAGAATGGTCTATACTTACATCTGCATCGCTCTAGTGCGTTTTTCAAGTTCCTTCCGGCACTAGCATATCATTTCTGCGAGTCCTGCTGCACTTAGGATCCAGTATGGATGAGTAGTAATCTAGTCATGATTTTAAATTGATACATGTCACTATAAAACTGCTCATCCATCCTGTGGGATGCTTAAACCTGTCTTCACGTCTCCCACTTCAATCTTCTGTCAACAGCAAACGTTGCACCAATATTTACAACAACAATTAATTTAACTTACGCTCTTCATGATACTGTGACACGGCTTTCCCAGTACATCAAAGAAAGCTGCTATTACTTGTAGGACTAGACCCCATGCTGCATGGTACTGGTAACTCAAGCCTCCTTCCACACTCTTGAAAAGTTTATGAACTGGAGTTGTTTGCCCTTTCGGAGCCATTTGTATCATAATCTCTAGTCTTTCTGAGCAAGGTGCTAAACACTCGACTAACAGAGCCTGAAGTCAAAAAGTAAATAAGCACAGATATTACAATGGATATTGGTATGCAATATTAAAAACCTAATATCATTATTGCATCTGAATGTTACAACAAAGTCCTTACTTTCAGAGTTCGCGCAGTAGCAAACTGCACTTCCTGCCGTTCCGAAAGCATACAGTTCATACACGCAGTGAATACCCGGGGTAAGTGACTAATACACAACTTCTCATCTAGTCTAAAAATGAAATGCTTTCCTGTAAAATTCTCCTAAAGTTACTGTGTATTAAATTATATTTTACAGTTACACAGTCTCATAGTATGATGGATCCGCATGGTTCTTATTCAGAATGTGAACAGCGTTATAGTTTTTTACTCAATGACAGTCATGTTGAAACAATTACAAATAAACTTTAGTTTTATCACGTATCTTACAACAAGGCTGGTTATTTAATACAATTACACAACTTACTTTGCTAAGTTCACATGGGCTTTTTCCATGACTGCTAACCACGCAGCCATTGGCTGAACATCATTTTCACCAGGCAGGTACTCATACATAGCCTGCAAAAAAAACCAATGAAAAACGTAGATAATCACCCATTCTTACACACATTGTGCATAATGTATCGGCACTAAATGTACAAGTATTTAATATCGTTTTCCTTTTCACGAGTTGATATCACTTACCAAAGTACCCCTGGTCGTTCAAACGTTGTGCGTGATCGTCAATGTGGATGAGTAAAAATCTAGTCATGATTTATATTTGAACACGACACCAGATTTACACCCATCAACACAGACAACCGATCTGTGTAGCCTACGAATGAGCCTGCAGGAAGACTGCAATCTTCCAAAACATTTAAAATTTCTTCAAAGCAAGATTACTTGATCACTAAATCATGCATTCATGACATCATTTCGGACCAGACGCAATTTTCGTCAATTTGATTTCAATTAATCAAAAAATTTTCCACAAAACAAAAACGTTCTATTTAAACAGTGACTTACTGTTATGAGTTGTGCATTTAGTTCTGCAGGCAACGACGTGGACTTCGGTTGCATTACAAACATGTTATGTAGACATCTCATCGACACTGAGGTTATCAACTGTAAAATAAATCATTCTTTGCAATAGTCAAGGTTAATAATAATAATAATAATAATAATAATAATAACTCGATGTTGAGAATAGCCGTCAACATCAGAATGTAGTTTGATTGCATAAAAAATATTATTCCTTTCAAACATAAAGAGGAATTATATGTACATCATTTGCCGACTATATTTAGGCTCGGGATCAATATCGGTGTAAATACTTACCACATTACTAAGTGTCATCACTCGCAGTATCAATTCACAACATGATTTAAGTGAATGTTGAGGTAAGACTGATAAAATGTTCTTCAAAAGCTCCAACGTGTGTAAGGTGCGAGTAGCTTCACCAACGCCTAAAACGACAGGAATCTGACAATATTACGAAATGTCAATTTTATATTCCCTCACCATATAACGTGCTGACTGTAAACTCGAATTGTTACTTTATGTGGGAATGTCAAATAAATAAATATACGTTGTTTCTCCGTGGAACAGAGCACTTAGACAAAATCACTGATAAACTGAAGATTACCTCCACACTGTTCAATCTGTTGGATGCAATATTTCGCCGTTGCTGATGCCGCTGGGTGATGAGGTGAGGCATCCATGGAAATCATGAACGGGCTACCTTTCAGCACAACTCTTATAGCTTCCTGGGCAGCTTTTCGTACCTGTTTTATGAAAAAAATATTCTTGAGTGTTCGGAAAAAGTATGGTACATGTATCAAAAACACTCAAAATCCACAGACTTTCCACGTGCTTTCTTTTACTGGACAGCAAAAACATAACATACCTTCGGTTTTGCATGTGTTGTGAAGGAAAGGAGTGCATGGTAAACCTGCATGGTTGATGCAATGCTCCATACGCCCTGATCTTGTACTTTTAACACTGATGCCAGGCAAATTATCACCTGTAACAGAATTAAACACGCAGGTCTGATTCCTGGGATCTCATACCATCTAACAGAAAGAATATTTATGAATCTATCTTATTTGAGTTTATGTGTGATATCAACAACAATTTAACTTACAGATCGAAGAAGGGACGTAGCATCTGTATTGGCGTATTTTCCGAGGATTTCCACAAGACATTTCGTTACGTCCGAAAACTTTCCTTTCAACACTGACACTGGAACTCTGAAGGAGAACGCTTCTTTTAAATTTCATTACGAAAATATGTTACATGACTTGCTGGTGACGAACGTCGTAACTCCAATAAATATGATCATGAAATGTTAGCCTTACACGTTGTTACTTACCTTTTTATAGCCAAGCTCAGCAGGTAAGCAACTGCTGACAAGGTTTCATCACCCTCCATTGTCTCCAGAGCAGTCATCTATAAGGCAAATTAGACGTTACTTCCTCTCAACGCATCTTTAATGCAATCACGGACAATTAAACTATGGCCAATTGCAATTCACATAGCTTTGAACCTACCGACATAATGAGTGAACGATGCAATGTTGTTATTCGACCAAATGTTAAGTTGAAATAACTGACAATTTCCATGACGTTTAAATTTAATTACATTGTCCCAACATAACGACTGTATTTTTGTCAATGGGTGATTACATACCAGCGCTCCAAAGTATTCAGTCTCTGTTTCGTTTCCTCCTTGTGTTTTTATCACTTCGGTAACGGCAGCTAGCACAGCAAGTATCTGCAACAGGTAAATAGCTTTTAAAATACATATCTTGGGTGTATTAATCGGCACATTTCATAAGAAAATTGTTGCTATCGGCCAGAAATATCTCTGTGTCAGGATTTTACATCGGACAGCACTTGTTTCTTCACATTTTTGCATGGTAAGGAAAAAAGTAGGTCCAGATGGACCTGAGCTCATTTGGCATTATCAAAATACTTAAGGCAATTTAGGTCACAATAACACAAGGATACAAAATGTCTAAGATCAAATTTCCAATGTGACCAATGAAAAAAACACAAATATGGCTGTCAAACTAG
>JBCAUI010520078.1:0-11948 GCA_038406195.1 Haplosyllis anthogorgicola | reverse complement strand
TCTGGTGCATCCTTTCCACCTGCCCATTCGTCTGGGCATGATACGGGCTGGTTCGACACTGCTGTACTCCCAGCTTGTGACACAGCTCAGTCATGACAGTGCTCATAAAACATGTGCCCTGGTTGCTCAAGAGCCAAGCAGGGGAGCTGAACAGTGAAATTACGAATTTGTATAGCACCTCGGCTATGGTCCGAGCCTTTTGGTCCTTCATCATGAAGGCTAGCATGAAGCGTGTGAAATGGTCTGTAAAGACCAATACATTTACAACCTTAGGTTGTTTGTTGAGTGGCACTGGCCACTTGATACTGATGAAATCTACATGTAGCAGCTCCATCAGAGCTGTTGCAATGATTGGGTTTAGTGAGGCCCAAACACTGCAGGCCTCAAACTTCTGACATCGATGGCATCCTTTGACCATCTCTTTCACATGGCTTGACATCCCTGGCCACCAGAAATGTTCATGCAGGAGAGACAAGATGCGATTGCAACCTTGGTGACCAGCATCTCAGTGGCACCCACTGATGGCTTGCTGGCAGTGGTGTTGTGGGATGACAAAGAGTATCCAGGGCTCAGTGGCCCCCTTGGGTCACTGCAACAGGTACAAGCACCCACTTCTGAGGGTGAAGTTGGCTCTCTGTCGATTGTAAGCTTGACCATCATAGGTCTTGGCATCCAGGCCCAAGGCCAGGGTGTTGGGTCAGTTGCTCCGAACCCATTCGCTTACCTTGTGCAGCACAGCATCCTCCCTCTGTGCCTTGACCTAATCGGTCGACTCTATAGGGCGGAATTTTGCCATGCATGCTTTGGGAACAAGAGGTTGTGTGACCTCATCCATCTCCGATTGGGAGTTTGTGCCCATTTCCCTTTGCAACTTGGCCCCAACAAGGGCAGAGGCCTCTGCTTGATCCATGGCCCCTATCCTGGCTCCATTCAGGATGCTCTTCACCCCGTCAAAGTCAATAACCACTCTTTTGGTCACCTCCTCAGGCAACACCTCAGCCTCCATCTCTTGTGGGGGTATCCTTTGAAACTGCTCCTTGATGGGGGTCTCATTGTCCACATGAATCTCATGTTGTGCAGCCATAGTGCACCCCAACTCGGTCGAGTCAAGGGTGAAAATGTCATGGAACTCCCTCAGTAAGGCCTTCACCTTCATTCTTAATTTCTTGGGCCAGGCAGCCAGTCCTGATAGATCCATTGTCTCGAGGACTTTGCTTTTTCTTTCTTCCTTGGGCAACCCCAAATCTTTTGTTGCTGGCTTGACCCCTAGCTCCTTGGTGAGCTGGGTAATCATTCCTGGCATGATGTAGGTGGTTGGCACCTCATTGGCCACAGCCAACATGGCCAGCGGTGCATCCACTTTGATGGTCTGGGGGACCACCATCCTGTTCTCCAGGATCACTCTGACCCATTGGGAATTCTTCCACAAAAACTGAAAGGAGACCCAGAGCTTAACTCCAGGCGGCAAGTGTCCCTGGTCTGTGGGCAGCTCGGTAGCGGCCACCCACAGCCTACCCTCAGAAACCTTGCAGTTGACTTTTCCCCTCACTGCCATGCATCCAAAAGGGGGTAAAAGGACATCCACATGGTTCCATACTGTATCCTCATATTCAATAGGGGCTTTCTTCATCTCGGCTAATTCATCATCTGTCAGTTCATCTGACTCATCCGGGTTGTCCAACATCTGTGCTGCTCATTGCAGTGGCATTTTCCCTTCCTGGGGGATGGCCAGTGCTCTCCGCACTAGGACATGCCATGTCCATAGCAGAGTAGCTACTCGGGTGTTGGCCCATGGTATGGCCAGTTTATCAATCTCGCTTTCCCGGATGACTTGGACAACTCTATCTAATGTGGGGGTCCCCAGAAGGAAGGGGACTCATCGAGCAAACTCAGTGTCATTCCTCAGGACAAGTGCCACCGTATCCCCATCATATCCTGCCACCCCATCCACCTGTATCCGGACGATGACGTAGCCAGTGATGTCAAAGTTTGCCCCCCCCCAAATGCCCCTCATTGAAGACTCCTCTGGGCTCAATAGGTCAGATAATGGGTACACTGTCAGGCCATGGGATGCTGCATAGCCTGGCATAATAAGGTTGATGGTGGCCCCATGTCGAGCACTGCGAAACAGGATTCACCAGCAACTCAGACTCTCCCAATGTTGTCCAGACCCATCCACCATCCTATAGCATCTTCATTGACATAGGGAGTCTTGCCCTGGTGCTGCTTCAGTTTTGGCCCGGGGCCCCTGCTGGAGTGTCGGCTGGCTTGGGGGCATTCAGTTTCAGTGGGGCCCATACTCCCTTGTTTGGGCCCCAAGCTCCTGTTTTCTCTGGACAATCTCAGATCAGGTGGTCGGGTGACTGGCAGTTGAAACAATGCCTTCACTTATCTTCATACTGATCCATGGCCTTAGCCATATGAGCATTGATGCCATTCACTCCCCCTCGTCATCAGTTTCACTGCCCCCTCAGAGTAGGTGTCAGTCTCTGAGGGTGCAGGTGTTGGGGCCACTGTAGCATGGCATCCCCGGGCATACGGGCATCTATAACCTCGATTCCTATCACCAGTACAGTGATACTTTGGATACAACTGCCGGCAGGTCGTTTGCTCCTCTCAGCTTATCTCTTTGTGCTTAACAATCTCCAGGAACTTGTCATAGGTGTAGTCACCCAGACTGTCCTGGAGGTAGGAGAGGGCATTCTGAAGTTCAATCTTTAGTCTGCCATACAACCAGTCTTTCAACATCTGCCCGACGTTTTCTTCAGAGACCTTGTCAAGGTGCCCCTCTCAGATCATGGACAGTTGGTCTGAGAGGTGCACCAAGAACATTGACATGGTCTCCTGACTCCCTTGGCACATCGCGTACAGGTCCCTGATCAATGAGTCATAATGGGCTGAGACCTTGAACTTGGTGTCTAGACAGGCGAGCACATCTCTGGTCATCTGATGATTCCGTAGGTCAGACATGCCAGGTATCTTCATCACAGCTCCAAATATTTGGGAGCAGACCACCATATTGTTGAACCCCACATCCAGGTATGCCCGAACTGACTCGCCAGATGAGGTAAGCCCCTATGCTGCAATCTTCCGACAGGGCTTCCAGTTTAACATTCCTGGTCTGATGTCTACTTCTGCTCCACTCTCGGTGCCACTGACACCATTGCCCAGACCGTCCGCTAGCACTGGAGGTGGCAGACCTTGCTGAGTCACTGTTGTTCCCACCCCTATCGGGTGAGGGGGAAGGGCTAGGGGGTGGCCATCTCCCTTGACATCAGCCATTCCCTCCCAACTCACAGGCTCCCCTTCTTCAGGTCAATCTGGGGCCACTGCCCGGGCCCATCATGCTCCTGAGGGGGCCATGTGAGGTCAACCGGGCCTCCCTCCCCTGACAGCAGGCACTTGGTCCAAATCCTCCAACTGCAGGGTGGCCAAATCTGGGGCATCTGCCCCCACAAGGACATCTTCCCCATCCGAGCCAGGGTTACCCCGGGCAAGGTTCGCTAAAGCTGACCCTCTCCACCTCTGGTGGGAGGCGTGCTCAACTGCTTCCACTTCAGCCACTCTCACCTGGTTGGCTCTCCTCCTCCGCTCAGCTTGGTTGCAAGCCTCAGCCAGGGCATGGGTGACCTGTTGTCTGGCAGCCATTACTGGAATCTGGATGACGTTCAGTGACATGGTATGCCCTATCCATCGTCGGTACCCAGTGCTTAGCCAAGCTGCTAACTGGGCAGTGTCGTCAGGTTCCAACCCCTCTCCCCGCATTTGCCGCCCAAAAAATAGGATGGCCATCCGGTCATCCAAGAACACCACTTCAGTAACCTCTGGGATCTCCGCCCTCAGTAGGTTGGCCACAACCTCTGCATTCCACAACTACTGGATGGGTGGTTGAAACTCTCCACCCCTAATGACCTTGCACACAATCATCCTGAGAGTGAAGCATTCCCTGTTGAGAGGAAATGCAATCATTGGTCCATCCTCCCATGTGTGGCACATCATCACTCGGCTGGTACCCTCACAGGCTGCTGCTTGGGCCTCAGGGGTTCCCGCCCTCAGGGACGTCGCCTTTGTCGGCCTAGTAGATTTCACCGGGGTGGGTGTGCACCTCCACCACTGTAGCTTCTATTTCATCTGTAGTCCCCCTGGTGGTCTCATCACCAGGAGGGGGATGGTCGTCCCTGAGTATGTCCATAGGAGTCCATCTGGGTTCATCATTGCAATGATGCTGCCAATCCTTGCTCAACTACGTTGGGTTTATCAAGGGCACTAAGGCCCAAAAGGAAAGTTACACTAATCTACATCTCTTGACACTGCCAATCACTGAGATGAGTCAACTCCTGATGTAGCCACCTATGGGAGCTGGTCACCTCCAATGATATGAACACCCCTAGGTTGTCAGGTCCCGAACCTGTTCAGTGTCGTGGCACTTACGGTGCAGGTTGCAGGCTGTGGTGCTTCTACATCCACTGAGTTGACCGCCCTTTTGAGACTATCACCCCAAGTGTGGGCACAGCACTAACCCAGATTATGCTCAATCCTAAACTGGCACCCACCCAGTGACACTAAGTTTCTGTGGTGGGGGGTCACCCACACTCTTTACAAGTGTGGGCACAGCACTAACCCAGACTACGCTTGATCCTAAACTGGTGCCCACCCAGGGACACTAAGTTTCTGTGGTGGGGGGTCACCCACACTCTTTACAAACATGATTCTCACTTCCGATGAGGTGAGAACCTCACTTCTCTGGATGCCAGCTGCTGGTCTGAATGGCAGTGATCTGGCCACAGTGCACTTACTTTAAGGGCTTTATCGGGATGCCTGACATGGTCCTTGGATGCAAATGAAAATAACTAAAGAGTCCAGGCTACGGACCTGGATTGATCAACTCTAACAACTGAAAGACAACTACACTATCAATTACAGTTTGAAACATCTCACTGAGATGGATGCCTGGGGGTCAGTGCACTGATCAACCTTTGGAGACTAAGGCAGGAGTCTCCTCTCAAAGAAGACACATGCTTAAATACATTTTGGTGTCAGTCGATATGATGTCACAGCTGTGACATCACCAATGGAGCCCTTGGAATGTGATGTAGCATTCGAAAGAACACTCCAGGTGATGTCACCACTGAGATGCATGTGCATGAATGATGTGCTTTTTAAGAGAGTTGGTCACCCCTACAGAGTGGTCGACCCTACAGAAAGTAAATGACACCAACTGCCTTTTTGTGCAATTGCATCAGACAATCAGTTTGGGAGGCTAGTTTTACTGGACCGTGACATATATGATGTTGACCCCCAACTTCAATGCTATTGGACACCAGTGGGTTGGGTGCTAGCCAACTATAACTTCTCCTTGGAGTATGTAAAAGGGGAGGAACAACCCATCCAGGAGCACTTGAAGGTTGCCTTCAACCAAGCTCGGGTAACCCAAGCTGGAGAGGCAGTGTGACAGAAACGGCTTTATGACAGAAACACAGGAGCTGCTGTACTCAGACCCAGAGATGTGGTCTTACTGTGGACGGATGCTTTTACCAGAAAAATGGAAAATAAAAGACACATGGGGTGATACCCCATATACAGTGGATGACCAACTTGTGGATGGCATCCCCGCATACCAAATCAAGGATGCAGCCAGAAATGTCAAATTGGTGCACCACAATTGTCTTCTGTTTCTCTCCCCAAAAGGGGAAAGTGATGCTGTTCCACTAGGTGGAGGTATGCATGTCTGTAGCAAGGTCTCCATGGCTGAAAACTCTGGGGTGAACTATCTGAGGAGGGATAAACAAGTGAAGCCACAAGAGATGAGTGGGGGAGCCCTGGTTGCTGGGACTCATAGTACTGCACCCTGGGAGTGGATTCTTGGCAGATGCCAAGATGGATCGTGGATGCAAGTTGGGGTGTTCACATTACAGATGGAGCCAGTCCTCCCAGACCCAGCCCCAGACCAGGCCAGTTGACAGTGTCCTGACCATGTACTGGAGGTCATGGCTGAGGATGAAATAGACCAAACTCACACCTGTGAGTTGGGAATGTAACTAAAGTGCTAGTCACCTAGATGGGGGGGGGGAATCTGGATGGAGTCCGGGTTCCACCACATCTGCTATGAATGATTCTCCTTTGATGGACAGATTTGGTGCATGAAAAACTTGGGAATGGAATTGACTTGTACTGGTGCCAGGAGGCACTATATTTTTGTGGGGAAAGGCCCATACCCTGGGGAACATGGATGTTCCCATGGATGCCATGCAGTGCCCCATTGGGGGTACCAAATTTTGTTTTGCACAGGTGCATCACAGTGGCACTGGGAAGGTGGGCACAGATGTGGACCCAGCCAGACCCCGTATAGATGCATACCCCCTTCCATCACCCTTTGGGACTTATGGACCCAGATGTTTGATGGACCAACAGATCCATGGATCCATATATTTGATGGGTCTACAGATCCAAGAATTTAACAATGTTTGTTATGTTGTGTACCATTGTTGTGTTATGTTACAAATGTTGAGATACAGACATATTTAATTATACATGTATTTATTGTCGTTTAACTGTTTGAAATTATGTGAACTATACTTGCGTTTATTGTACGGATGTGGTAGTATCTACGGGCATATGGAGTATGGATACATGTACAGACAGTAACATGGAAAAAGGACAAAGATGCTGGTTATATTTCAAACAATTTTATTCAATTTAAAAATAAAACTGCAACATGAACTTGAGTAATACGAACACTAATGGCCAGACAGAGGCTCACAAGGCAAGAGGACAGCATGCCATAAATTGGAATCCATAGGCACATCCAGGATTAAAGCTAAAAGTAAAAAATGCGTGTATAACAAATGCATGTTTAAAAAGTCTGGAAAACCAAATAAATGCTAAGTCACTAAGCTGTTGTGAATGACATATAAATGTCTAAACATATAATGTATGAACAAATGAACATCTGATGTGGTAGTTGCAGCTTGGAGTTCTGGACAGCAGATGTGCAGTGGACAGATGACCATTTCACTTTGCCTTATCTCAGTAGTCTGTGATGCAAGACAGAACCTAGGGTGTCTTTTCCCTGGCTTCTGGATGATACTTTGTGAAGTGGGCTGAGAGTTTAGAGGGATCCTTCCATGCAGGAAAAGTCTTTGTATCATCCCCCAGCAGAGGCCACTCCTTGCATAGTGCACATACGAATGTACACAGGAAGTGACTGCCCATGACATGGCTCAAGAACGTGGTCAAGTTTGAGTTGATGGCACCACAATAAGGGCACTGACAGTGCTTGGTACCTTTGGCACCACCGTAGTGCCTCTCTTCTAATGCCTGTTCATTGTGGAAGGGGGTCAGGAGACCCTTCACAGACCAGTCACTGCTCCTGTACACCAGCATGGCTTGCTTTGGGGCATGGGTCCACTCACACACATTGATGATCTTTGTGATGTTCTGGGCCCAGTTGTGGTCCACCCAATGAGGCCACAATGGTGTGTCCTCATGGAGTTTCCATACTTGGTTAGCGTGAGCCATCTGGAATGCCAGTTGCAGTTTGGGATCCAAATCCTTGGTTTCATCCTGCAGGTCCAGCTTGTTATTCTTCATGAGCATGGAATGAAGGGCCTCTACAGCACTTGAGTCTTTGTCCCAGGAGTACTGTCATTTCAACTTGGCCTGCCTGGTGACCTCTTCCTTGGCTCCCCATGGGGATGTGGCCTGCACAAACCAGCTGTGATGGTATGGTCAATCATCATCCTTGTACCTGTCATCATCAGAGTCATGCCCACAGGGAGGGCAGGGCTTCCTGTTCTTCGATTCTTGATGGTCGTTGACTGGGCTTCCGTCTTTGTCATCAGACCTCTTGTGGGATGGCTGACCTTTGTTTGTGGTCTCATCTTCCAAGGAGTTGGATATGAAGGAGAAGTGCCCCATGTCATCTAACTTGCATTTCTTCTTGCTGTGATTGGCTGTTGACTTCTTCCTTTTGTGTGAGCTCTTCTTGATGGAGTCCGTTGAGGTTTTCTTTGGAGTGGACTTCTTCTTTGGGGTGGAAGCCAGAACAGGAGTCACTGACTGCAATCCTCTGCTAGGACTGCTGGCGCCTGACCCAGATGGTATGGGCCACAGAACCACCTTGGTGATCAATGCATCATCATTGTCATCTGAGAGGAGGCCACATTACACATTGACATGGCCCAGTGGTGGTTGGGAGGGCAATGTTTTATGACCTCTGCCAGAGGTTATGGACTTGGAAGGCTTGTCCGGACTGCCCCCAGGGCCGTCACCATATCTGCCCCTGCCACCCGCATTTCCACTGGGGATGTTTGTACCAGCAGCACAAATATTTGGCAGTAGGAGACTGAAGAGGGCTTCATCAGCCACTACTGAACACACATCAATAGAGTTCCAGGGGAAGTGCAGAGGAACTGGAGGTCCTTCCAGTGGTGAAAGCAACCCATACCCATCCAGGATGTGGGAAAGGGCTGAATGGCTTTTGTAATCATGGAGCCCTACCATCCCACTGGACACGGTGTCCAGTCTGGCCAACAGGGTCAGACTGGCTTGGTGGAACTGTACCTCACACTCCACAAGAACTTCCTCCATCCAGATCCTTTGTTGGGCAGCCATGGCCACTTGGCTGTTGGATATGCTCATTCCGAGGGCTCGGCTGAGGTCCATTGGGGACTTGTCCTTGTTGGCCTCATACACCATCCACAAGTTCTTGTTAGCCACATGGAATGAGTTCTCATACATCTGGTTCAGTTTGAAAGCCACCCTGATGTCATTCAGCTGCATCATGTAGAGTTTACAGAGGTAGTCCCTCATGGCCCTCTGTCCTTCATTGATCAAATCCATTTCCATCCTGTTGATGGCTTCATATCAGGATGCCAGACCATCAGCTGGATTGAGAAATTGGGTAGGCTGAGCCCAATCACAGCTGAACCCTCCGTTGATGCCAAAGGTGAAGTTAATGTCAGAAGGATGAATGTAGCATCCGAGATCCAGTGTATTCTTGGCACAGCCATTTGGGTGGAAGAAAACCATGCAAAACACATCCCCGCTGTGGCCAAGGCTTTTCTCAGGACCCACAGATGGAGACACACCAATGTGGGCCATGGGTTTCATCTCAGATGACTTCAAGGTGTTCAGGTCCACGATTTTACTGTTGGTGTAGGTGTCAAGTGGCATTATGGCCTTGTTGTAAAATGTCTCCAGCATGCTGTTCATGACTATGTTTTGGAGACCATGCATGGGCAGATTCCCCTTGTCCAAGAACTGGAGCAAGGCCTTCCCCATCCCAGGGTCCATCAGATGAATGAATATGGCCGTTGACCTTCCATGACCCTGCACAAGTTTGGGCCATTGGCCAGCCCTCATCTCTGAATCAACATGCACGATGATACTGGGAACTGGAAGTCCCTTCTTAGCAGACTTTATGAGAGCACGTATGGCCATGTGGATGGGGACCATCTCCTGTTCTTCAAACACATGTACATGGGCCAAAGCAAAGGCCATGTCCTTCTCTTTTCTATCAAGTACTGGGATCACAGAGGTTATGAGCAGTGCCAGCTGCTTCACTGGTTTAAAGTCATCTGGAACTTGTGTGGCATCTGTATATTAGCCAAAGTGGCCCAGGTTGATGAGGTCTTCCATCACGGACTTGGATCTCACCTCCATCTGCATGCATGGAACCAGGGGGAGGACATTGAGTGTAGACCAGTTTTGTGCATTCGATGCCTTGATCTTGGACAGATCCCACCAAATTGCTCTGTGTCATTTGTGACTTGCTCTTATGGCCTCTGTGTTGCTGGGGGATGGAATCAGACCCTGGGCTCTGGCCGCATCTTGGCCATCGGTGGTGTTGTCAGCCATAGAATTGTTTGTACACCTAGTCATATGTAGGTCATGGGACAGAGGAGCATGAGCAAAGGATGGGTGCATCGGTACACCTCTGTCTAATGGCACTTCTTTGAAATCCTCATGATCCTGCAATGGAAACGGAACCAGATTAGTCTGGGGAGAATACGGACCCCTGGACCCCTATGGGGCTGGGGTGAATGTATGAAAATCAAGATTTTGCCCCATAGTTAGTTAATCTGGGGGAGTATGACCCCTGTGCCTGTGCAGGAGAGCCACGAATGGCAAAATCCTGACTGGCATGCACCCACCCCATATGAGAGACAGACCCCGGTGGTATTTCAAAGGATGGATGCTGGGGGCCATACCAAAGGAGTAATGGAGATACTCACAGAAGACTCTTCTGACATGTTCCCACAATGAAATCCAACTTTGAAATGACCTGCCCCGTGGGGTGTCCCCTCCAAGGTAGGGGGTAGGATGAACATGAGGCTGACCCTCATGATGTCATGATGACATCATTGGCCCTATAAAGGGAATCCCCACAGGGATCTTGGCTCACATGGTGCCAAGACATCAAGGAAGCAACATCCCTGGAAGAATGGAAGAGCTGGAGGACACATTCATGTAAGTAGATGGATGGTCACCCTCCAGGCCCACTGTGGACTCCGTCATAAGGAACCATACTAGAAGTGCCCAGCAGGATGGATGTTAGCCCACCCCATCAGCACTTGCCTCCATACCAGGTGGAGGCCATGGATGGATTGGATCCGTGTTAGTTGGTCATTGGGAGAACTCTATCTAGGCATCATTATATGAGGGCAGTTTCTTTTTCAGTTTGATGCTACACCAGAGGGTGGAGGACCCAGATGTCATCCTTACCCCATGCACTAAATGGAACACATATGAAGGACATTGGGATTTGGCTGCCAAAGTCCTCGCTGCTGTGGCATCCGTCAGAGACAAAACCTCACAGGTTGTAATTCTGCTAGATGCCCTCAGATTTGCTGAAAACTGACACTCATACAATGCTGCCCATGACCAGGTTAATGAGGAAGTGAAAGAGGCCTCCAGATCCCAGCAGGGCCTGACATTCACAAAAAGGAAGGAAGTCAAAAAGCTGAAACTTTTTGACGAACATGTATGGGACATCCAACTGGCATTAAACCCAGTGATGCAAGAAATGTGGGCTGAATGGAAGGCTGCACTAGATATCGGGGAATGATGTGCCATGGTCTGGCTCTTTTACTCGGCTGTTCTCCAAGGCAGGGATCAGGCCAGATGTGCTACCAATGTCGATGTGGACATCCTGGCCATAGACTTCCTTGTGGCAGAAGAGAGGCTCTGGGGCCATCTAGATGCCTGGGCAGTGAAGGCCAAGGAAGGTGGGGATGAGCTTGCTGGTTTCATCTGTGTGGATGGCGATACTCATGCGGGGCTCTGGGCACAGTCACCAGTGAATGGAGAGCTGCAGATACTATACGCCTACTTTGTCAATGATGTTGTCAATGAAGCTGCCACTGGTATCACCTTGGCATGGTACCATGAAGCGACTGTGCATCCACCAGCTTCTTCAGACCAGAGATGGCAGAACTATCATTCCTTACAACATGATGGACCAGGAGGATGACTTCGACCCAACCACTGCCTATACCATGTACATACACAGCACCTGACAGCCTGCTGTCAGTGTATGTGCCCCACAAACAGCCCCACAAAGACCATCTCGGAAAGAATGGATATCTAGTCTTCACACAGCCTCCATCAACTTGGTGCCAGTATGCTCTCCCCTCACTGGGGGTGATGTGTCCTTTGGCATCAGGTTAAGGGACAGCTGCAGTCTCTCAGGACTGTGGTTGAATACTCCCGTGGATAGGGGTGACATGCATGATGCTGAGTTGTGCAATCAACCCTTCACAGTGACCACCACCATGCTAGACCAAGTAGTCGAGTTCAGGAACCAGTGGCTTTAGTACCACCACTCTTGCTTGGAGATGAGACTCAATGAGAACATCCGTCATGTCTCTCTGAATTATGATATTGAGAAGGCACTCTTTGATGCTTGGACAGCACTTCAAAAAGTGCTGTCCAGGGACACTTCAGTG
>JBCAUI010520067.1:0-11950 GCA_038406195.1 Haplosyllis anthogorgicola | reverse complement strand
TATATGGTCAATCAGGACATGACCTGGGTCACCTATAACCATATATGGGCAATTGACCCATCCAGGCACTGAAATCATTCAGCTGGAACCACTCTGGCAAAGATTCAAGCTACTTTTGTCAAATTAAGGGCTTTTGAACTGAACTAGAATGATCCGGGGCCAATTCAATGACCTAGTGTTATTCCAATACAAATTGTGAAGATGACCCGTTACTATCTATTTGAAATAAAAAGCCACCCTCGCGACAATGAGAAACAAGATGCTTAAATATTTGCACTGGGTTCAAGTCGCGCTCTACCGATTACAAAGATGCAACATGCCGCCGTTCCAAAATAGCTGTTGCGTATCAGTCTCGGAGAAGGAAACGACAAATCTTTTGCATAACAGTAGAAAGCTGAACAGAACAGAAAAAAAAAGTTTTCTGCGGTCATTTAATCGAGTGAGGAACACACACCGATGCTCTCTCAGCAACTAATCGTGTGAAACTGTAAATTTATCCGCTGTGCAAAAGTAGTGCTCCACGGAGAGTTATAATAACCGGTAGAACTGTACTGATACATTGACCTTTACGAACGGTTTGCGCACTCGCGGTGCAGCTTGTAGATCCGTAAATACAAAATCAACAGATGTCTGTCTTTGTTAAATTGTTGATCTATTCCAGCAAGAGATGCCCCAGGGAGATTATCTATCGTTTTGCTGGAAACTGTTTGGTTATCAACAGTTATATATCTTTGTGTATGTTATAGTCATGTCCTTTTAGAAGTTATTTTATCTCATCAAAATCACAGTCATGATTACCTAAGAAAAAAGCAGTGCGTATTTTATACTTTTCAGAGATCACTTGCTAATCAGTGACTTTCACGCTCACTTGTAACAACACAACCAATCTGTGCACATGTATACTGTGGACTTTAGCAACCATATTTGTTCTGTACAGAAACAAAAGTAATTTTCGGAACACTGATTCTTCGGAAGCTAAAAATTGACAGAAAAAGCGCCCCCCCCAAAAAAAAAGGAGAGAAAAGGGCCACCGCTTGAGGCCGCAACTATTTCCAGTCATAGAATCTCCCCTTGGCAAATTTCTGGATCTGCTACCGAATAAATTACAAGTTTTAGTTTGGGGAAGGTGTAAAAAGACTAGAACGAAAGTTCTGAGACTTCAGATAAAGTTTATTAACTCTTAAACGAAAATACATGTAGTCTCATCAAAGGTACAAGTTGAACTGAAGATGGCTACCAGAGATAATTATGATGCTAATGCGTAACTCTAATTAACCAATAGGATAGTCTCTAGACTGTCACATGATTTGCAGGTGTGGCTGAAGGTGGGAAAGCCTGTGCTGTCTCTGTCGGAACTCTGCCTGCAGTGTAGGCACTCTAAGCACTCTGGCGGATGCAGAGTTATCCTTTAACACCCTGAAGATAATCTTTCTGGGCAGTACACCAGTACGCGGAATTCATATCAGAAGTTTAACAATAGCGCATCAAAAGCACAGCATGAAATTCTTTCGTTCTCTCCTTTGTTGTCTTCGTTTCCAAAATGATGCGATTTGTGTGTACTGTTCTGGCTTGGCTGTGATGCAAATAGATGTAGACCTTCCCGAACAATTCGCTCCAAATTGGCTAACAAGCGTTGCTCTACATTTCTAATCTAGGCCCTGCTACCTTCTAATTATTTAGCTGTGTAGTAAAGACTTATGGTAGATGTGTCCTTTAACTACAAATATGAATATACCGACGTCTGTAATTCAACACTACAACAGTAGGAAATGTACTGCTCGTTAACGGAACAACAAATTTGCGTTTGATCTTGGTGCAGTATTCTATTTTAAAATTGTAAAAACAGTGCTAAGTTTAAAATTGCAGGATAATAACACAAAAGCAAAATATATAAAATTTTAACTTTTTAATTCAAACTTGAGATAAAACAAGATAGATTTGAGAGTTAGTTGTAATGTAACATTTGTTCACTCTGCAGAGTTAAAAACATGCAGTACACAAAAATCGTATCATTTTGGACTCGAAGAGAACAAAGGAGAGAACGAAAGAATTTCATGCTGTGCTTTTGATGCGCTATTGTTAAACTTCTGATACGAATTTTGTGTAATGTTCTAATGATTATTTTTCGTGCTTGTAATCAACAAAATCAAAATTCAATTCAGCCTCGACGCTACATGCTGACAGATAATTTCGAAATTACACTAGCGTGACAACAAAAAAACAAATTCTGGTAAAATGATAAACAACAGGAGTTGGTTTAATTCTTTTTATCGTGACAATATGGCCGTTCTGCAGCTATATTGGCGCATTGTCTTGTTGATTATTTCCGTCAAATAGGAAAACAAAGATTATCGTGACCTTCTCGTGGGGTTAACAGCAGAGAAAAAGATACTAACATGAGATCCCTATTAGGCACAATTGTAAACGAGTAATTAACACGAAGATAATTAACAGAGTCTAATCTTTGATGTTTCAGCAAGGGCAGAAAGCATTATCGTGTAAAGGATTTCATTGTAACATCAATCTATATCCTCCTATGTCACGTTAACTCATCTTTGTCACGTACTTAGCTGGATAAAGGCATTTCATGTTCGGTAGAAAGCTAACAAAAACAACTTTTTATCTTAAAAATTCTACGGTACAAGACGTGCCACACACATTTACTACGATGTTTATTTGAACTCAAGGCCTCGGCAGCTTAAAGATTGGATACATTTTGTTTGTAATTGCATAATTTCCTAATCAATCAATCCAGGGTAAGAAATACCCGAAATGTTCGACATATCCTGCAGGATACAAACTTTTTTCTTCTACGAATTTCATTCATAGGCGTTTACGTTTCGCCAGTAAAAACTTTTGCTTTAAATCTGTGTGAAAGTTGCATTAAAGAGCTTTTAGGTTTTAGTGAAACGTTTGTTATGAATGAAACTAAAATGGGTGTGTGCATTTACGCGTGAGGAAAAGAAGAAAAAGAGCAACAACGTTGTGTTCCATAGTTCGATTTTCAGTGCAAACAACCCCCAAAGAGGTGATAATGTACTTTAGATACTGCACAAATATTACTACGTTGTGTATCCTAGTAAATCAGGAAAAAACAGTATGGGACGTTATTGCCTTTTTGTAAACTTCCCTACCCCACAATACGTAGGTAATGGGCTCTATCACTTTTTATCTTATTTTCCTGGTAACAGTTAAGATCAATGATGCTGCACTAAACCCACGCATAGAAGAGAATCACATTTTTATGTAACTTGCGAGGAACTTAAATCGTGATCATAGCCATTCAGCACATGCAACACGAATATTTAAAGATAGCATTCAGACATGCTTTTATTTTGCTATATTACTGATCCGTACCGACTAATTATCCTTGTACTCGTTTGTACAAATTGATACAAACTCGCATCAACTTTTCATTACTGGCGATACAAAGACCTTATGTATGTATGTTTTCGGCGAAATCGCTCATTTTTTAATATAATATAGCTCTTAGTGGTAATAATGAACAGAAGTATTGAATCTACATTGGTATCTGTATAATTTTGGAAATTAGCATTTGCCTTGCGCATTTAAAAGTATTCAAGGGGAACAGAAAGTTTCATAAGTGTAAGCTTGGATGCTGTTCATGAGTTCTGTGCCGTTATTGACCATTTTCCAAGGACACAAATGGTCTGGGTCTACTCACTGGTTCCAAATATGGTCATAAGATGTCTCTAGTGCAGCTTTACAGCATCCTAACTTGATCACTCTATTTCGGATATCTTTGTTACTTTGGGAGCAGAAGCGATATACTGCAGCTGAATCAAACTCTTTTTTAGATATATCTCCACTTTTTTTTTGCTTATTATTATTTTTGCCATACAGTTGCTTTATTGCCATGTTTGCCAGTTTCCTTTAGGTATAGACGAACTAAACGAGTTTAATTTGGCCTCAGATAGGTTAGGTTACATTATGTTAAATGAAATGGAAAGTGTGTTGTGACAGCGATCCGACTATCTTAAGGAGATGAGTTAAGATAAGTTTAACTATGGAGGATGCCTTTAATAATGACGTATTCTTCTGCTAATTTAGGGATGAAATTTGATAAATGGTGGTTAAAGTGCTCTTAAGAATTGCAACGGAGTTAATGTAGCATCCCGCAGCTTAAGTTACTTACAGAATCTTTAAAGCAGTGACTCAAGTTAGGGTTGTCACTAAATGTATCATCTAAACCAAAATATTGTAAATGTATACACCATGAAGCTAAGTACAGATTGGTATTGAGCTACTGAAATAATAATTTTAACCCCAAACCAATGGATTAGTGATCTTTTAAATCAGCGTGTTTGAGGTCAGAGAGGGTCTGTGGTAGGCTTCCTTTTCAAATATAATGTTATTTTCTGACTCGGGGCTACAGCACTTAAGGTCTAACATTTGCCTTTCTATGTTGTGGTATAAATGCTATTTGAAATGCTGTCGAAACTACTGTAAAGGAAAATAATAGGAGTAAGAAGTAAAACTAACAAATCAGACACGTGAATAGTATGTCCCCAGGATGTTACAAGACCAAAAACCAGGATACTTAGACCGTAAAACTACTGGTTATTTAGAAGCTGTAATTAGGATATACTGAGAACTAGTGTTGCTTAATCAGAAGTACGACCTTCCTATTCACGGTGGTCGAACTGATCCCCCATCAACATTATACTGTAAACAATGAAGCAGAAAAGGAAGTCGCCATTTTGTTTATGAAAAAGTTAAAATCAAGGATATATAAATTATGCTGAAAGTTTGGATATTATTTGTCAAGGATACTTATAATCAAAACTGCAGGTGTATTTTGAAGTGTCAATTTATATGTGAACATATCATGAAATGTGTAATATCATGAATTTAGGGTTTGAAGCCTTTTATGATGATTGCATTGTCTTGAAATGCATTGGATCAAGGAAATTCATTGTTGTCACATATGTCTTGATGATTTATTGCCACCTTTGTACACAAATAATTAAAACAACATCCCAAAGGTTTCAAACTCTAAATTTTTGCATTTTTAACTTTCACAAACAAAATAGTGGCTTCCATTTCTGCTCCAGGTTACGTTATTGTTTACAGTATAACGTTTCCGTATGGTTCAGTTCGACCATCGTGAAATACAGACAGACAGACAGACAAACAGCCAGCCAGCCAGACAGACAGACACACAGACAGACAGACACACAGACAGACAGACAGACAGACACACACACAGACAGACAGCAAGACAGACAGACACACAGACATACCGAACTCGCACTGGTAGTTGTTGAGGAGGGATTCGTACAGGACAGACAGACAGACAGACAGACAGACACACAAACACACAGACAGACGTACCGAATTCGCAGAGGTATTCGTTGAGGAGGGGTTCGTACAGTAGCTGCATGGCCTTTGTGTCCCATTCAGCCACCTTATCGTCACATTCCGCCTCAAAAACACCCTCACGGCAGGATATGTAAGCTTTAAACTCACTGTGATGAAAGACAGCATAGAAAATATATATAAAACCTGGTGAATTAAGTTTCCGTTCAGATCTTAAATCCATGTGGAGTGAAAGCAACACACCATTCCATCATGGGTATACGCCTTAAATGTCAACAGAAAATACATAAAATGAATGCAACCATGTACACCTAAAATGCACCAGATCCAGAAATGATCGTAGAGCCCTTATCAGAAGTTTAATATTAGCTTAGTATTAGCTCAGCATGAAATTCATTATTATTATTATTATTATTATTATTATTATTATTGTTATTATTATTATTATTATTATTATTATTAGTTTGTGATGGTTTTATGATCTACAAATGATTGGGAACATTTTCTGTGACATTTGCATTTGCATAAATCATTTAATGGCTACTCTAACTCTGGATATCTTTGTTTTTGGCGTTCTGTCTTTAGTTTTTGTGATTTTCTTTCAAAATTAATATTTAACTATATTATCCTGAGTTTATTTTAAACCAGTGACTAAAAGTGATACTTTACAGAAACAAATAAAAATGTCGTCATAAAGATTAACAATAAACCTTACTGGTCTTAACAAAGATCTGGTGCCGAGTTGGCCACACATTTAGAAAAGAAATATACTCTGTTGCAGATGTAATGATCTACTTTTCAGGGAAAAAAACCTGAAGAGAGATTTTTTCATTATAAAATCACTTTTTCTGTTTATTTTTCGAGCTACGCCACTGTTTTTATTTTTCCATTTTGTTGCCCTGAATGACGTCACAACTGAATATCATGCGTTGCGCTTGGCTGGCGATGAAAGGGCAGACAACGGTCAGAACGATAAAGCGACGACATTCGGTGACGTTCAGAAGGAAATGTTTAAAGGTGAAAACATGTCTAAAAAATAGTGCATCTTTGGTTTGTTAGTAGTTCCTCTGTACATCAATTACACGTGTACTTTTGTTTGCTTATATTAAATTTCAAAAGAATACTTCTTGCAAAACAGAGAAAAATGTCTTGATCCTCTACAAAGGACCAGAAAATTAGGTTTACAGTATTGTGGCCTTAAATCATTCTTATTCGAGTTCTTACTAAAGATTGACATTACTTCTTCATCTCCCTTGTGAAAACAACGAATTCCAATGGGCTTTAAAATTGCTGATGGTTATTCCCTTCATTGAGTTACTTATTGACATGCTTCAAAATTATGTTAAACTTTCTTTCATTCACAGGAATATATTTAACAATCAGTGTGATACGTATTTCCATTCAATAAATGAAACTACTCTTCAGAAAAGAGCAAAGACAATTACACAATTTAACACTGACTCCTTCTAGTCAGTATTAACTGATGTTATTTTATTTTCTTCTTTTCTGTAAAGAATTTAATTATTGAATGGAAATATGTGCATACCAATAATCTTTAACTCCTTTAGATCTGAATGCTCACAAGGGATTTTCTATTTTTGCTCATATTTCCACTATTAAACCAGATTAAAAAATTGGTAATGGGAAGTGTTACTTGAAGTATCACAACCCTGTGGTTAAATGTTTCACTTTTTTCTTGGGTAAAAGTATTGGTGACTACCTCTCTTAGGTTTACAGAGAGTAGAGACTCCTTTAATCTCGTATGGTCTCTCATTTGACCCATTTGAAAAGCCACAAATTGCTTTGAGTTTACCTACATCGCTACAAAAGTTAAAATAAATGTTAATAATTTGTAGCAATTCTCAAGAGCAATTTTGTTCGATAAAGATGATAAGTCACGAATAGTATTTCATATGTTTCACAAATCCTGACTCAGTACAATATTTGATGGTTCACCTTCAAACTTTTTCTTCTCAATTTCACATTACGCCAAGGTAGTTAAGCAGATTTGTTTATTCGGACACGTAGAACAAATAACTAAAATAAATAAACAAATAACTAATGAATAGATTAAGTCATAAAATCCCTAAAAGTTCAGTGCCCCGCAACAATTGAATTGAATGAGCTCAGCATGAAATTAAATTGTTACGGAGTGCTGAACCTAGATCGGTAGTTACTAAATATCTGAAAGAAAATCTGGGAACAAGAATTAAAACAAACTATTTCTTTCAGGTAATCAGAGATGCATCAACATTATATTCCTCTATGCGGCCTGCTACATACTGGCTGGGCTGGGTACGATGGGTATGGCATGGTGGCAGGAAGCGGTGGGTCTCACCATATGTGGCGTGGTGGTGGGATTCTGTAGCGCAGCCTACGGACCCATTCTAACGGAAGTGACGTGTGTTTTACTCGGTGCTCACAGGTATGTCTTCCGTTTCTCACGTGGTATTCTCTTATTGCGCTAATTAGATATCTAAGGGTTGTCTTCCATATTTCGTCATTCATGTTAATGGTAAAGTTCAGGAACTTCCGTGGAATAGCCCTTAAGGCACGCTGCTCATTCATACATGCATTAAGCAGTTGTCTCTTAACGTCTGAATACTCACTCTGAGGAATCACAGCATTCAGTTACTAGCAGTAGAACAGAGAGGGGGCGGAAGACAGAGAGAGAACGGAAAAGAGAAATGACCATAACGCTTTTACATTTTTAAATATTTATATTTTTATTGGTAGATTTTACTTGGCCTACGGCTACCTGCTTGTGTTCATGGGAATTGGTTCAGTGATTGGCGCACCAATTGCAGGTAATTTCATACCATGTTACGTACCTACGTCACTGAAATAATTTGATGTAACTATCCTGAAATATTATTGTAAAATCAAATTGCTGAATTTACTATAATGTATTTCCAGACAATAATTCTGAAAATGTCAACCTCATACAAACAAAGCACGGACTCCCGAGTAATTTAAAAATTGATATTGAATGTAATGTCATATTCGAAATCAGTAGTAAATATATAGTCCTATTACAAATTTACGCTAACCCTGTCTACACCTTTTGCAGAAGTTAACTCTTCTTACGGTACCTTGTGCTATATTCTGTTTTATTTTTCTGTGACAAGCATAACGAAAAAAATTGCGCGAATTTCATGAGCTGGTGGTTTCGTTCTTTCCCATTTGCTCAATAATTCTCGAGATTTTATTTTCCCTTCAGGTTTTGCGTACGACTGTTTAGAGTATTACCCAGCTTCGCTGTACATCGGAGGTGCGGCTTTCATATTTGCCGGAGTCACCATATTGCCGTCATATAACTTTTCAAGAAAAGAGTAATCAAAAAGTAAAAAAGGAAAGTGTTGTAATCGTCTACATTGATTTTCCGAAATCGTTCTTTGCCAAATTTGTCAGATCTGACAGATTTGGTATGCATGGTTATTTTACTCGGCCTAATTTTAGACGAAATTTTACAAAATACAACAGATATTGTTTATACATAATTAAATTGCTACTGCAAACAACGCATAATATCTACCAAATCTTTTGATTTATCAAAATAGGTAGCATAGAAATGTACTAGTTTCTATCATGACACTGTACACAAAGCATATGAATTGAACTATTGAGCAAAATTGTCAATATTGGACAGTTTGAATGTACTAAATCGAGGCACCATTACTGAAATAAGTGGATTTTAATCCTGTCTGAACTAAGTACTGAACTAAGGAAAACTTCTGTTGCACCTTTAAAGAGAGGCCGGATAACAGAAAAAATAAAACGTCTTCTGAAATTCCTATCATTTTGGAAATGAAAAGAACAAAGGAGAGAACGAAAGAATTTCACGCTGTGCTTTTGATGCGTTATTGTTTCAAAATGAAAGAAATTTCACCCTCCAGTCAAAGTTAAATTTGTATCCCTTTTCTTTTCAAACTCCTTTTCGAACGCAAGCAAAACACTTATTAAAATGAATGCGCAACCTGTGGAAAGCGTTTAATTTGTAAGTCAGGATCTGCTTTCGTACCAGTGAGGGGCAGAAAAGCAAAAGCTGTAAACAACAATTCTTTAAGTGCCTTTAGACTTGTCACGCTGGCTTTCGCAAGGTTTGTTTACATATCTTTCACTTGAAAATTCTGTTATTTTTAAGTGAATAAACGAGTCAACTACTATTAAAAGGCAAAGGCCCAAATTCTCATGTTTTCTCTTTTGTTTTGTTCTCTTTCGTTTTAAAAATTTGGCATACAAAATACGCAATTAGTGAGTAAATTTTTATTGAAAGAAACAAAAAAAATTTACACGTGGAAAACATGTAAACAAATCTTCCAGACGTTAGCGTGACAGCCTTATTGTATCAGAGTAATGTTAAATGATACGTTTTCACTTGAACGCAAACGTACATTACGCCAAAGATGTATTAAACTGTAAACATTTTACATTTTTATAATAAATACAACAAAACAAGATACTAATTTGAGTTAAAATGTTAAAATCAATTTAAGTGTGAGAGCGTGTGCGCGCGTGTGTGTGTGTGTGTGTGTTAGTGTGAGTGTGTGTGTGTAAGTGTGTGTGTGTGTGTAAGTGTGTGTGTGTAAGTGTACGTGTGTGTATCTGTGTGTGCGTGTTTGCGTGCATGTTATAGCACATTTATAAAACTAGCAATAAAAAGGTTTTGCTCTGCAATAAGTTTAATTTGTGATGGTAGGAGTAACTGGAGAATTGTCTGCTGAGCATTGAAAGTTCTCCTACCCATCACAATCAGTGCATGACATACCAGAAACATCCAGAGAAATTGCTCTTGCACAAAAAAAACACATTTGGATAAGTGTTGATGTTTGTTCACGGTGAATATTTGTGAATTTCCCTTATTTTTATATCACTGTCAAAGGTAATTATGGAAAATTGGATGCAAAATTTATAGACGTCAAAGGGATTTAATTCTACATGTGTGTGCGCGCTATTTACCTCTTTGTTACCATTTACTTTTCTATTGACGTTTGATATTTACATTTTATTTGCGTACACAATATTAAATGCAAAGTGGATACTTCTAACTGAAAATAAAACGAAAGCGAAGGGTGTAGCTGCTAAAGATCTGTTCTGTTGGATATTTTCATACGTAATACCTGACTCTTGCACTAAAGCCTTCGGACCTCTGTAGTATTAGAAGCTTCAATTTATGATAGTTTTTAAAAATTATTGATTATCGTGCGTGCATGCGTGTTTTTGTTAACTGGCTCCTAACGTTATTGCACAAAATATATATTCTTAGATATTTTAAAAGATGCTTGAAAAAAGGTAAGCCAAATAATAAGATTTGTACAAGTACTTCTTACATGTCATGAAAGCAAAATCGCCGCAAACGTTGAAATAAAGTACATAAAGGTTTTACTTTTCTAAACTTACATCATGTCTAGAGACAAATACACACCTTGATAAAACCATTTTGTAAAAGCCATAAGGTAATGATATACATGCAGGTGGGTTATCGAAAGGCAAAAAGTGCGCAGAATTAAGGCTTAGTTGATGTCTTTAACGTTAGTTTCATTGAAATAATTACAAATTCCACACAAAGATGCCCATAAATTATGCATTTGGCCTTTGGATTAGGTGTTTCTAACAAGGGAATTCAATAAGGGTATTTGGATTTACTTTTGAAATTTAATATGTATAATTTCTCATTAAAGTACCCATCAAATGACAGAAAAAAACGATTAAAAGACATGTACCCAAAACGCAAATTTGTTCTACCTAGAGAGAAGAAATTGAATACTTTTTTTAATGTGAAAACGTTCTTTTTGTCGCCTTCAATTCAATTCACACTTTTAATCTAGGCAATTAATCTTTTGACATTTCCCTTAAACTAGATAAATCACAAACTGAGACAGGTAATGGAGGTCTGATTCTGTTTTCTTCTGACTTATTTGTTCAATTCTCACTCAAGAACTGACAGTAACCGGTTTTACCCACTTGCTTTAATATAACGTGCATTTCATACCATTTGCCTCAAATGAACTAAAATTGACAAAAAACTGAATTAAATTTTATCTAAATAAATTAACAAAATTGAACTCGAACAAATTGGTTCAAAATGTACAATTTAAACTGAAGTAAGTACAAACTAAATAAATTAACTAAAATAAACTGGAAAATGGTGCACAAGTAAAATTACGTAAAGATAAGCAAAAACTCCATTTCCATTGTGAACTGTTTTGTAAAAAGAAAGGTAACACAATTCTCTAAATTGGTATTGTTATTCATGTGAAAATGCACCCATGTTGCGTTTCATAAGGTTTGCCTCAAATGAACTAGACGTCTAAAATTGACAAGAACTAAAATCAATTCTAACTGAATAAATTAACAAAATTAAACTCAATAAATGGGTCCAAAATGTATAATTTAAACTAAAAAATGTGTAAACTAATTAAATTAACTAAAATGAACTGGATAAATTGGTCCAAAAGTAAATAAAGTGAACTGTTTTGTGAACTGTTTAATAAAAAGGAAGGTAACGTAATTCTCCAAATTGGTACAGTTATTATTATAATATAGTTCCCAGTTCTAAATCCCAAAGTTGGTAGAAACTATTTAATTAATGTAAAAGTAAAAGTCAAAA
>JBCAUI010520056.1:0-11951 GCA_038406195.1 Haplosyllis anthogorgicola | reverse complement strand
GGGTGAAATAATAAGACACGAGCGGTATGGCCTTAGACTGTTTTATTGAGTGCTGAACGTATGTACATGTGCGTGGTCATGTGTTCCTGGCAGTACTGGCTGCTTACTGGCTGGGTTGACCTTTATACTGTGGCAGTTACCAAGGCTACGGGTAAACAGAATGGACTGGTCGTAGGCCCTTAGATTGACGGAAGACTTCGCTTGGTTTTTCGGCGGGAAAGAGGGCAGGATGTTACGCTAACAAAAGTCACCTCTAGACAGCATAAAGGTCCTGTAACGCCAGCCCAAAAGTCAAATAGTTTGATCTTTTGTGAGGAGTTTGGCAGAAAGTGACATGAAAAACTTTCCTTATCATTTTTGCCATTCCTAAAGCACTTTTTTAACCGATTAAAGAATACGTGATAGTTGCACATAACAGTTTAATGCTAGATCGCATGGTCATAGTTACTGCAAAACAGAAATTTAACAAGATTTATTTATTTGTACTAAACAGGAAAACAGGATTGCCTCTTTTATTTTCCAGTCAATAAGTTTCATTGCTTTCCTAAAAAACATTTTATACTGATTGACATGTTATAAAAAAAGAAAACATGACGATTATCCATTGATTTATTACAATTAATATTCTCGCGTGAAGCTGGGTGATCGAAATAATGACACCAAACCGGATATTTTAATTATAGATTTGCCATGTTGAGATTAAATTAAGCATCCGTCGAAGAATACATGTACCGTATTGTTCCTAAATAAAGCGCCAGGCGCTAAGACCTATATTAGGAAGGGAACCTTCACTTAACTTTACGTAAAAGTTATTATCGAAGCTTGAATGGTGTAATTTAAATTATTATGTATCCAAATAAAAACTACCAGGATCATCATATTCAGTTATAAAGTTGATATTATTTGTAACCAATGAAGGATGTGGGTAAATTAAATGATGCTAGTTGCTTTTTGATGAAAACAATTTTATTCCTGAGGTCAATATTTTATTCATTTTGATGAAAAAGTGGGGGGCGCTTTTAATTAGGGACGGCGCTTTATTTAGGAACAATATGGTATGTATCTTTCATGAGCTGTTACTGGACATCTTTCGGATCATAAAATATACGTATCATAGTTTTATTTCTATTCCACTAGAACTATTTATGTTACTTCCAATATCATTTCTTTTCGTTCTTTGAAGGAAGTAAAACAATTCAACACAATTAGTGCAGAAAGTGTTTCTGTTTTCTGATATAAAGTATGATCAAGTATTGAGTGCGTTGCTGTCGAAAGAAAACGCAAATGTTATGTAGGATGTTATGTATGACTAATATTAGGGTGCTTAAAACTTTAATTAGGTACGTGGTTATTGAGCATTTGCGTTCAACGCACGGTAATTGATACATTGTAATGATACGGTAGAGAGCAGTACACGGAATTCGTATCAGTTTGGGAACAATGGCGCATCAAAAGCACAGCGTGAAATCCTTATGCCCTCTCTTTTGTTTTAGATGTTTCGAAACTGATACAAATTCCGTGTACTGAAACGTATGGTGTATTTGGATAACCTTTTCTATATCCTTCAAGGAAATTATAAACATATGTGGTAACATTATTTCTGCAAGAAAAATATGGAACTTGTTTTTATATTTTCTATTTTTAGTTGTGGTAGATGAGTAACAAATTTTACTGGGCCGCATGGTTTGTTGAAACAGATAAGGCAATGCCACATACCGGCCACGTTTTTTGTAACTGTGTGAGGAAGGAGCCTCCTTGCATTGGTATAATTGCAATTAGTATAAAACATTAATGAACCTGTCGGGATTAAGTATTAAAATAGAGGATACACTGAGGACAACTGCAGTTTACCGCTTTAGGAAGGCCATTATATTGATCTCATTGATTTGCATCTCTCCAATGATAATTTATGGAGACAAAGTGGTGTCGTAAATTTACAGAAATGAGTAGAAATAACAGTCCATAAAGGTTACTCGTATGCTTTCAATTGAAATATTCCAATTGAAAACAAATTCATTGAGTTTCTCAGATGAATTCACAATTTGACATCACAAGGTCCTTGTGAGTGATCATAAAATCATTAACGCAAGTGCATGAGGAATTGACAATTATTGCGGTTTGTTTGCCATACAGGACTTACGCACTCAGCAGCATGCACTGCCCCCGTGACTCACATGGAGTTGTATGGGATGTATTTATATGCACATGTGTGCTTTAATCGACTTTTTGTGCACACTCGAGTCCTCAACAACTGTGTACTTCCGCCTGTGTGCGACGAACGTTTCCATAAAGAAGTAATGATAATTATTGGAGTGTGGTAATGGGAATAATCCGAGGCAGTTCCGTATGTAGGACGACGTGGTAACCGACTTATATTCGACCAGGACACGCAACATGTTTCGTCATTTCGTTAGTTGCAAGTGAAACCATGACGAGATAACAGGGAACCGTACACAAGTACAAACCTTCAGTGGAAAGTAGTTCATTTAAACTTTTTGTTAACATTTTAAAGTAGAATAGCCCTCAACTGATCAGATAAAAGGATATTACACAGCTATAATAGATTTCATTCAGGGAAATAACTTACGGTACATTGTGGGATAAATAAAAAGGCGTTATTCAACAGTTCTTATTACCACACAGGTAAGTTGCTTTGTTTAAATAATAGGATAACTTTAATAGACTGTAAGTGTTCTTTATGAACGTTGGGCGTAATATGGCCTGGAGTGGTTCGTCTTGGGAATTGGTCATCTTTTTGCCAGTCATTTTGCAAACTGATTATGTAGCAACAGCTGGCTGTAAGTAAATAAGGTGCTATTCAGCTTGTTAGTTCTTCAATATCCGAAACACTAATTGTAAATGTTGACGATTTTTGTTTTTGCCGAATGCACAGATACAGACGTACAATTTTAGGGCATTGCTATTTTGACGGGTTTTTTTTTTTACACAGATCTAGTATGGTGCCATTTATGGTACAATGGAATATTTGCTCACCAGACCTATTCATAACCTATTTAGCCGAAATAATTGGTCACTTTTTGTGTGTAGAATGTCATGTGTTATGCAGTAACATTATTTTTGTCGTGTATGATAATGTTATAAAAAAGTGTGTAGAGAATTAAAGCAAACCTGTGCTTACTGACACCAAATCTGTCTGGAAAAGGCAAGGCTATGTCTGTTTGCCAGGAAATGTTTCTGCAAAAACTCATACAATGTTTCGTCAATATTCAACGCAATGTGACAATGCAGTTTTGACAGATGTTATGGAATGGCATACATTTTGTGTTTATATTCTTTACATCCTTTGGTTTTTATTGTCGCGTTCTCAAAGGGACAAACCGTACATGTATTTCCTCTGCTGATGAAGACTTGTGAAGCACGTTTAATAGCAAAACCACAAAATAGCTGGCTGCGTTTTTAGGATAAGACATAATTCATTTATGTTGGAATGTTATGGGTGTTCGTCACAACAATTGCAAGTCGTGGTAAGTTAGAGTCAATATTAGGTACCTTTGCATAACAGACTTTGTGATATTATCATTTCCAGAGAGGGTGGAAGAAGGCAACCGGTATTCCAAATTTATTGAAGACGAAAGAATAAAATTATAAGAATTATACAGGTTACTTCAACAACTTACTGGCTTTTAGCAGAATCCTTAAAGTAGGGTTACAGAGATGCTTCTGTGTGGTTGAAGAGGACGTCAAACAATTTTCCTTTGAAAACTTCATAACATAATAAACTGAATAATAATAAAAGAAATGATCTGCGAAGAGATTGCTGGAGAGAGATGGTTCTTATTCAAATTAACTCAAACATGGTTTCACACCGGGGTTATTTCAAGATTAAAAAGGATTTTGAAGATTGTATCTAAATATGGAAAATAAGAATATGGATAGAATAAATTGCAACTTGTACCTGGAAATCTGCCGTATCTGTAGATGTGATATCTTGATCAAATCTATTTATGTGAGCGATACAAGAGATAGAGCAGACCGGTCTACATGGTAAACCCAGAATGCTAGCTTTCTCCATTTAGGACTGTTCAAGGAGTACAAGTGTAAGACAATTGCATTGAATTACCTAACAGTAAGTTAACAGCTTAGACACTGAAATGTACAGCTGTAATGCAGATTTATTAGGTAGTTGGACTATTATTGTGACAGTAAATACTGGTTGGGTTTATGGTAACATTAAGTGTCCCTTCGGCAGTGCCGTCGGACTTTATTATTACGCACTGCACTGCATAAACCATCCATCTCCATAAAGTTGCAGACAATTATGAACAGTCATTCTCTGCAAATACTACAATATTTGATGAAAGCTTTGGACTGGTCTCTAACAATACGGCTGCAACTGATATATTGGTTTTGTTCTTACTGAAAGGTGGTCTTGAATAATGGTACCAACGTTACATCACCTTACAAAGGCACAGGACTATAGGAATCCTAATCTTGCTTTTTTGTTTTGAAAACACAGAAATAATGCGTTTTATATTTATGGAAGCTGCTTTCCTGGAATTAAATGTTGGCATAATTAAAACTGCCAGTGTAACATTATCTATTGATATTTTTACCAACTCCATGATCAATTATTATTTGAACAGCTTTCAATTTGGGCAGGAAATTTGAATTAAAGATAGACTTTATGATAGTGGTTGTTATGAAAATAAAAAGTGAAAAATGTTAATGCTTTGAATAATATAAATAAGCAGAATGCACTTGGATCGAAGATTTCTGACCTGCTAAAGTGAGGATATTTTTACAGAATGCATGTTAGGAATTAAGCAGGACGCTGAAACAATAGAAATTCACGCTGTGTCTGTGGTCTTGAAAATTAAAACCGAACACGAAGTTACATCCTTTCATTTCCCCAAATATTTGAGAAAAAAATAAGATAATGGTGATTTAGTAAACAACGGTATGAAAAGAATTTTTGATTTGCATTTGATTCAGCATAACTACATTCTACAATGGTGCTTGTTTCAGTTTCTTTCAATACTGTGATGAATCTCAATGTTTAAAATTATGGAATTCCTGGTACTGTTTTTGTATTTATTATTTTGTACCAACTTATTAAACATGTAACGTTTGCATTGAATTGACGGTTACAGTCTGGTGTTCTTTAACCCACGCAATAAAAACTGAATCAATGACGACGACAATGTATAGTAATTTCCCATTTATGGTATGAATCAAGATACATAAATCTTTATTGATTGAAAATTATAGAATTTCCATTTGCGCATTCATTGCTTAATGTCAAATATGGGTCATTTTTATTAGTCTCGAATGCCTATTGTCTGGTTTTGTATGCACTGAGGAAGAGCTGGATTAAATTTACAATTAGAAAGATCACTGTGACACTTTAACGGGAACTGTATTGCTATCAGAGGCCATAAGCTGAGCTGATCTATTGAAAGTGTTAAATAATGGATGTTATGAGGATTGATTAGATTGATTTAATTCTGTTATGTTATGAGGATTGATTAGATTTATTTAATTCTGTTGCTGAAAGGGAAGTACTTGTTTGATGTGTATACTGGAGTATTAGAAGAGTTATCCTTGGTGCCGATCGCATATATGAAGAAATCATATTGAAATGTACCAAGTTCTGTCCAGCTTGTAAATGTGGGTTTCACAAAGCGTATTGGAGAAAAATTCTTTTAGGAAAGAGACCGCCTAGAATTGATCTCATGACCTAAGTAGTTACACCTGTGGTTCAACAGTTACAAATTTGAAGTGTCAAAGAGAAAGTATTCTATGACTTCAAATTTTATTAATTTGCGAAAGGTCTGATACATTTTCGTCGAATATGTATTAAATCTCTGGTTGTCAACGGAAGTATCTTCTTTCTAGCAGTTTTACTGTATATTTCTTAAGGCATGCATTCGGTAAAGAAACAAACACGTAGTTCAAAGTTTTCTTTACAATTTATAAAATAGAAAAAGTTGAAACAGTAAATATGACATTCTTTAGTCGTTTGAACATATTTACATAATGCACATCCCTGGGCCATTAGGCCATTTTTTCTTCTCTTGCATTGAAGGATAAATCAGATTCTTTATGTGCAGTCTAACTATGTGTGTAGGCTGTCACTGTCGAATGTTTTTTTAAAGAAAATTTTCTATAAATAGACTAACTTTTTACCTTCAGCAAATATTTGGAAAAAAGTGAGTTGAACAGGATGGATTGGCCAGATTGTGGTTCAATACACAATAGGGGGAGTCAGCTCGATTTTTAAACAAAGGTATTTCAAGTGTCCCGTGCATTTCACTCATGTGGAATGACATGGGAGGGTAAAAAGAGTTTAGAGTCACACATGAGTCAATTAAAGGGAAATTTACAATGTCATGGTGAAGTTAACATCCATATTTCATATAAATATTATCGTTCATTGAAATTACACATGATTACACATTGAAATTACACATGATGCCAATTTGTCATCTTTTGTAATTTTGACATAAACATATTTAATTAATCAAACGTGATCACAAAGGACTTCAATCTCTTTGATACATACCATATGCAGAGGAATGCTTATTGATTAAATTGATTTGGATTTGTCAGAAGAGACAAGTGTTTGTAAAGGCTCATCTTAAACTGGATGTAAAATTCTTGATAATGAAGCTGCATGTTGACACTAAGAAGCTGCAAGGGAAAAAAGCTGTCTCTTACCAATAGCACTTCTGACAGTAAGGGACGGAAAAGAACAAAGGCAAGTCAACATCTACAGACTGTTAGCTTAGGATAATATCAAGTAAACCTGCAAAATGGAAGTTTTATAAACCTATTGATATTTACCCTCTGGTATATTTGGAAGGTAAGCTAAAATTATCCAACATGATTTCATTTTCGAAAACATTTATCAGAATTTGTCATGTGTGAAGGTTGTGTTTTAAATTGATTGTACTGATTTCTGAAATCACAACAGATTTTGACTGAATGTTTTACGTTCAATGTTGCAAGAAACGAGACATTCTTAGCAGCTGGTACTGTTGTCGTATTCTACCCTGTTCACTTAAATAAATTCTTGAACGCCCGCGTTCTAGTATCCGTAAAAGGGTGTTAAAACATCTACGCAATGTTTTATTGAAGTTATTCACGTGTTAAAGACACTGTTAGTTTCGAAAAACAACAGCACCAAAAAAAGCCGTAATTCTTTCAGTGGATAATCGTTGTGTACCGTGTATCAAAGCCATCATAATGGCAACATAATGTATGGTCAAATTCTTAGCTTGTTTAACGAAGCTTAAATTCATATCCGCATGCGGGAATTGTGTGCTCCGCTATAAATCTCATGATAACACATTTCCACACAATAGCTACACATTGTCTATGTGTACGTGCTCATTCACCTTCCAATTAGCTCCATGATTGTAAATATTCATCAAAGAAAAGGTGACAGGAAGGAGTAAGCAGACAACGATAGTGGTTAATGAAAACCTTTGGGAGATTAGCCTCTTGGTGGAGCGCGCTAATCAGTGGGTAGAACGTGAGCATCTCAAGAGAGGATGTTTACCTGAAGGTGAATATTCAGAAAACTGCTAGGATCTCGCACAATAATAACTCGGAAATAGCTGTCTTTGAACCACAGTGTCTTTTCAATTTTTTCTTTCGTAATCACACTTCCGTTTGTGAGTGTCTATGTCTGTTGTCGGCTTATCATATCCTCAGTCTCCATATTCTCTCCTCTTTCTCTAAACACCCCCTTTCCTTCTCTCCTAATATCACTTGACATTGCCAGAATCCTATGTTATTGTGGTTTTAATGTGCTGAGGGACGTTCTGCTGTTATTCTTTCCTTTTACGTACACAACACATACATATATATGTTAGAAAAGATCACTCGACATTTCAGTCTTTTGATAAACATTAATCAGAGCAAAGGAGATTGATTAAATTGATTTATGAGTATCAGGAGGGAAAAGTGTTTGATGTATGGAGGTGCCAAAGTATTTGAAGTGGTTCGTCTCAACTGGGTGTCCTTGTAGATGGAACGCACTTTCCTGCAGGCCATTTACCGTCGCAATATATATTGACATCCTCACACCTTGTTACTGAAGTATTAATCGTTATTATATCTTCAGTGTGATTGTTAGGGGTCGCACGGGTACATTTTTGCTACCCCGGAGCTTCGACAGCCACTATTCGACCCGGGGCATGGGTACCTGCCATGTTTTAGTATAACTGCTCAAAGTCAAAAAAGGCTGATTGTTATATGTGGAAAAAGTCTTCTGTAATCTCGCCTTACATTAACGACAAAAGTTTTACATATTAAATGTTATGCTATTATTATTTTAAATCTAAGTAGTAAGGATTTCTTTGTCTTTTGTGATTAATTTATCACAAGAGTAAATTATCATCAGTTGAAGTATGTCTGTCTACGATATGTTGAGAGTGATATTGGACCTGAAAAATAGGTCACGGGTAACGGGTAGAAATTCAATGTATCGGGTATCCGCTAGATTTTACTATCCGCGAATACTCCGGTACCCGCTGAAACCCCTAGTCAGGACTATCAACATGTTCAACAACATGTTCAAGATGAATGCCTCTTCCACAACTGGGCCATGTATTCAGGCCTCAGGCCAATGGGGATTACAAAGACTAAAGAATTGCTAATTAAGTAAATTTTCGGCCATTCCTCTGCCAATAACATGCTTGCCAAGGTGTTCTTTGCCCCAAAAATTATGAGAAATTGAATAATCTGTAAGAAGTCACGAAACTATTTTTATCTGGAATAGGTAACGTGGTTTTCAACATTTGTCGCAATTCACAAATGAATTACTCCCAAGGTTTCATCATCAAGGTTTCGAGTTCAGACGCGCAGTTACATGTGTATGTTACTTGCGTTTCCACACTATAATTTTCAAGCTGACATAGTCTACATTAGGTCTGTGCCATCAGACAAAAGTTATCATCAATGATCGGGTTCTAGAAATCGATCAAATATCCGGATCATCGATAATATCAAATTACCAGCATGGACAGAAGTGATGACATGTCAAGGGCGGATCTAGGGGGGGGGCGCGGGAGGCGCCCCCCCCCCAACGGCCCAAAATCTCTTCAATTTCATGCAGTTTTTTTGGGATTTTTGAGCCAAAATTAGGTTGGCGCCCCCCCCTTACGAGAAATCTTGGATCCGCCACTGCATGTGATTTAAATTGACTCGGAATTAACAAAAATATATACCCTCTGCTTATTTACACTACAATGTTGGTGACAAATAAATATGATTTTACATTTTGAATGCATTTAGACTTCACATGCACTTTGAAATATTCCCATCTGATGACTAATAAATTTTTGTTGGTGGTAATTTTTGTCACAAATTTTGCTCTATGACAATGCAGATGATCCGATGATAGGGATTTGGCATCAATGATCCCGATGTTTTACAGTAGCGATCGATTCATCAAAGATCCGATTTATCGGCACAGCCCTAGTCAGCATGCCAATCCTTTTGAAACCTTCTACCTACCTCCCCCGCTCCACACCCCCAGGCTCTCGGTCTGACACAGGAGTGTCTCGAACGGGAATAACCGTTCTTAAAATAGCACAAAGTCAGATTAAAGAAACTGCGCACAATTTTTCTTTTAATAGACTCGCTTTCCCCCAAACGATCTTCAGAACTATTACATCGATTAAATGCAAAGTCGTACAGAAATTCTCTAATGTAGCGTGCGTGCAGAAATGAAGTTGTCATTTAGAGTAAAGTAAACAACACCACAAGATAGTTTAAATAAAATTAGCAATTAAATTTTTCTAGTAAAGACCTGGTGGAAAAAGTTAGTGCTCGTCCCGTACCCTGATATGACGTAGAATCACGTGACCAGGATTCTCTCATGAAAAATGGCCAACTAAGTAACTTTTAGAGATGGCCCCAAACATGTTTACCTTTTATGTGGTTGCCCTACAGATTAATATTGAATTAAAGATAATAATGCGAAACTTCAAAGTATTATATGTAAAGCATAGCAAACTTTCAAACCGTAAATGTCATATTATGTTATTAACTTAACAAAAACGTTTAGGGGAGTCAAAAGAAAGTGGGAAAATATCAGAAAATATAAAAAATAACGAATTTACAATCAGTTAAAAGATTTTTTGAAGGGAAATAATAATGCTTAAAATGTTCGACATTTTCCTTTGAAAATTTTAACCGTTTTTACCTTTGTTTTAAAAAGATAAAATTAATTAACTCGACACAGTGACAGGAATTGTAAGTTCAACATGTCACCCCAATTAAGTATTAATCCGATATGTTCAAAAGCGACAGATTTGATTCGCAAGATTAAACATTGAAATTTTCAATATTAAAACTAAGGATAAAAAATTAATTGTTTTCTGGTCAAATGTCTATTAGATTTTGAGGTAAGTAGATGTAAATCTTGTCTTGTCATTTGTTTTTGTCAAACTGTTTGATTTTCATTTGTATGACTGAATTTTGTTTGAATAACCATTGAAATTTTGGTGTTCGTAAGCAACAAAAAGTTGATTTTTTCCGAATGGTAAAAATGCTATAAATCAAATTATACAATGTAAAATAACATTACAATATGTATTAAAAGGGGCAATCGTATGATACGAGAAGACCAATAAAGAAATCAAGTGAGAGAAAAGAACATCCTTTTCCTCTTTTTGAATGACAACCATAAACGCGAGCTTAGCTGAAAACTTGCAAATTTTTGATAAATTTGTACTTGCGCCAAACTTGGCATGAAGGTAACAACTTGGAAACTTTTGTAGGTCTGAATTTTAAGAATAATTCTCGAAGTCATTTAATAAAATGTTGAGAATGTCTCAAATCCACGGTATAGTGAAATACGATAGTTTCTCACGGTCAGTCAGAAGTAGTTGCTGGATCCTGAATCATGAGCCCTGATAATGTACAGCAGGTCACCGGTCGGTGACAACGTGCACATGTGAGCGGGGCGGGTGAGGAGAGTTGTTTTTCGCGGTGTTAGTGTTCAGTGTTCGAGTTAGTGTTTCCGGTATCTGCCCATAATCGATCCCAAAATGACAAGTTACTATTTTAGTTGTCTGGGGTAGATTCCCACACTGGATGGCCCCGATTCAGGGCATATTTGGGGACAATTCCAACAAAACGTGTGAAAAAAACAAATTTACTATTTTAGTTACACCCAGACTGGAAGACATCTTAAATTTCAAACTTTCCAAATGTTTTACCTGATCATTTAACTGAGTTTTTTCTTTATTTATTTTGATAATTTGCCTGGACAGACCAAGTAAGTATGTTTGTAAACTATCTTAGCACACTTTTATGTGAAAATGTAAGGGTTTCACTTGTAAAAATTAACTTTTATTGACTTTTACTGAAATGGTTAAAAATTTTTACAGTGTCTTTAAAATACTTCAGAAATAGCCAGGAATAAATGTGAACTCTTCAGCAATCTGGTTTTTTAAAATTTTTCAGCAATTTAAGATATTCCCATTACTTTTGGGAATGATTCGGGAACAATGCATGTTCGATTTGGGGTAGATTTAAACTTGGGGTCCTTTGCGTGAGGCCGATGCATGCTTGATTCAAGTGCAAAATTTGACAGTCTTTTTGGGGTAGATTCAGGGTATAACCTATGCTTGATTCGGGCTCGATTCTAACCGTCTTTCCATTTGGGTTGTATTCAAGGACAATTCCATTTCATACAACCTTTATTAATTGACCTTTTACTTGACCCTGTAAAACGGGGAAGATTCTGTGGATGGGGACGATTCTCATGTAAAAAGTGTTGGTAATGTCTTAACTAAATTACCCTCATTATTTTATTACAGAATGGCAGAGTACATGTCATATGAAGACACTTTCCCCCTGATCAAAGATGCTCACTTTCCTGGATTTAAATTCTTCACTAATCAAGAAGTGGTGGACCTTATTGACACTTGTATTCCTACTGAGGGATATGGCCAAACTGACACTGAACATGAAGA
>JBCAUI010520045.1:0-11953 GCA_038406195.1 Haplosyllis anthogorgicola | reverse complement strand
TCCCTGTAGTGGCATTGTCATCGCTGCTGAATGATACAGTTGCTGCCTGGGCTCTCTTCTCGGATTTGGTGCATACATGCTTGATCTCTTCAGTCTCCTCATCAGAGGAGGAGGATGAATATATGGCCAGAAGTGGCTTCTTTCTCAAAGCAGTTGACCTCACTCTGGTCGACCTTGACTTTGTGTCAGTCAACCTCGACTTTGAGCCACTCGAGTCGACTGATTTGTCAGCTGATCTGTCTGACTTGGACGACTTCTGACTTCTGCTTGATCTTGTCGGTCTCTTTGGTTTCCTTTCATGCCCTCTCTGACCATTCGTGTGACTTGTCACTCGGCTCTGACTTCTCAGCGGGCTTCTTGTTGGTTTTTCGGTCTCCTTGCTGATCAACTTCGCTTTATCGGTTGACTTTTCATTCAGCTTTGCCTTTATCCCGGTGGTGGGGTCGACTGTCTTGGAGGATGTTTTGGTCGATCTCTCCCTGTCACAAGGTGGGGTCAATTTGTTTTCTTCTCAGTGTGATTTGTATTTGGAAGGCTTCATCTTCGAGGATGATGGAGTGTTTGGTGCCTTGGGAGGCGTGGCATGAGTGGTCTTGCATGCTTCCTCAGTTCGGTGATGTCCATTACAGCTGGCTTCGGTGATTGAGGTGGCATCTTCTTGCCTGGTGGGGTGTCTGTGTCATCTGTGATTACCATGGTGTTTTCGAAGGGCACTGTTGGTGGTCTGGAAATTGTAGCCATTGCCCTCCTATGCTTGATCTTCGGAATGATAAAGTTCAGCAATGAGGGGGTGTTGGTGCCATTAGGGCTCAGCAGATAGGCATCTATGGTGTTGGACTGCTGGATCTTCATGAATAGGTCCTTCCAATTTCCCCAGTTGTGAATCGGCAACAGGTTTGTGTCGACAAGGCTTGGCCCGGTTGATCCTGCCTTCGAAGAAGTGCTGCTTGTGAGAGTGTTTGACAGCATCAGGGAAGGTGTAGAGGCCACTGGGGGAATCTCCATGTATTGCATTGTTTCTTCAAGACTGGATGGTCCCACCTCGATGGCACCATCGGATGGATGACATGTGGGAGCAAGGGGTCCAGAAGCCGGTGGCACAGGAGCCGGTGTTGGAATGCTAGGCTTGTCTCAAGGGACAAGGAGAGTCAGCAAGTCCTCTCCCATGAGGCTTTGAATGTCGAGAGCTGAACGCAGACACAGCTGAGGGATGGGCATTACGGGAACTCGATTAAACCCGTAAGCCTCTAAGGCATTGCAAAATGTTACGAATGACTCATAACACCAGGCTGACCAGGCTGATGCCAAACCAAGGGCTATGGAGTCCAGGTGAGCACAAGCATTCTTGTAAGATGCCTCTCTCTCATTGAGATGATGCTTGACATATTGTTCCTGGTCCATGGCAATCTGTACCCACAGTTTGCTGGTGGCTTTCACTAGGCCCTTGATGATATCTTTTGCAGAACTGCTGACTGTGGGATTGAAAGTTGAGAACCATGTTTCAACTCCTTTCTGCACCGCCGTCTCATAAGAGGTGTTCATCCTGTCACTTGCCTCCTTGAATTCCCACAAGGCTTGTTGACCTTTATTTAGGATGACAACTTCATGGACCATTACTGGATCTCCAACGTCGGCTGGTCCACCAGGAGGTGGAGGGAACCCTGCTGACATGGGTCCCTCTAGGCAAAGCCATCTGCAAAACCATAGGTGAATTCAGAATCAAATGACTTGCCAAGGAGGGTCTTGAGTCAAACCCTCACAGGACCCATCTGATTAGCCATCAACAGCAGCAGCTGAAACACATTGCCAGTATGACCCAAGTCCTTCTCTTGGTCTCCAGTGGATGGCACAAAAGCTGGCCGCTTGGGTAGAATCCGTGATATCTTCAACTCATTCATGGGGAGGCCGTTGATGTGCATGTATGAGTTGAGCGGCATAATGGCACCTCTGTTGATAGTTTTGAACAACTTACGTACTGTCAAAGATGCAAAGTTGTGGTAGGGACTTTCCTTCCCATTCAGTGTCATTGGGACTCAGTCAGGCTGGAAGAGGTACTCCACAGAGACCCCTAGGTCATGGTCGTCTTCGTGTGAATGCTGCCACTGTCTGACAGTGGTATCTTTATCGCAGTGAATGAGTGCTGCTATCCGGAAGCCCAACCTAGAAGGCATCATATCTAGCATGTGCAATGCCGCCTGTATAGGCATGGTTTCTTGGCCTTCAGACACTTGCACTCGCGTGAAAACATAGGTGTGTCCTGCTTCTTTGTTGTTGTGGGTGAGCTCAATGCAAGAGACAAACAGAGCCATCTGGTTGTATGCAGAATCAGGAACATAGTCGTCCATCATTTTGCCCAGGTGAGATCTGAAAGCTGCTGCCTTGATCAGCTGAGTCACCACCGAGGGTGACCTGACTTCGAGTTTTGCAGAGCCAACTCAAAGACAGCAGTGGATGGAAGCCCAGTCTTGGGTATTGTCCTCTGTGATCAGTGCAGGGTTCTGTTGACAGTCGAGTTGACGTCGATTCCAAGCCTCATGTGCCGCTGATCGTGGGCTGACATTCAAGTGAGGATCACTGTAACTGGCTGACTCAGTCATGGAAAGCTGTAGGTCCCTTGCTGCTATGGCATCTTCCAAAAGAAGTTCGGTTGACTTGACAATACCTGTCGATAGCATGGTTGTTTGAGGAGCCATCACTCCCGTCTCACCTGTATTCTGCCAAGAGAACAAATATTAGATGAGGAACTTCTACCCTGGATACAATAGAAACCTGGGGGAGAGTCTATCTCCCATATTGAGCTTGTCAGAAGCAAAACCACCAAACTAAAATGGCGGACAAATAAAACCACGTGACTTTAAAATCGATCGACTTAAATTGTCAATCAACTCACAGCTGTAAAACATGGATCAGTTGAGTGACAAAATATTTAAAAATAGATGAAACTCACTGGGGAAGTGTTTCCTCCAGGCATGTTGCCTCTCCAATGGTCAAAAGCAAAATGAGAACAAAGTCATGAAACTCGACTTGTGGGGTTAAGCTGAAAATGAGGCAGGATTCCCCCTTGAGCAATGATGTCATACCCCATAAAAAAGCACATGCACAGGAATTCCCTGTCATTCCGTGTTGCACTGCCAAAGAAGAGACATCAAAAAATTGAAAATGGCAAATGCAGATGTATTAGAAGACGAAGAAGAAGCCTTCATGTGAGTCAATTGGTCAGAAAAACCAGGTCGATTGGTCAAAGAGATGGTGTCAACTGGTCAAAAAGATGATGTCCATTGAGCAAAAAGAGTGATGTCAATTGACCTGAACATTTTTTTGACCTGACAATACATGGTTGTTCACCCAAGAAATGCATGCCTGTATACTGACTAGCCCACTTCCCAAGTGAATTGACTTGTGTCGATCGACATCGTACTTTCTATGCCACTGGTCGACTTGTGTCGATCGACGCCTCCTGATTTCCCATGACCATGTGTATGCTGGTCTCGTATTGTATTACTGGTGTCTGCTTTCAGAGTTGTACTGTTTCTCAGAGCCAACTGTAAGAGACCAAATAGTCAGTACTACCACCTCCGAGACAATGCTGACAAGAACGCGCCCGGCATTCTACAATTTTGCCAGCTTGTCCTTGAGATGACCGCCGCCACAGGGGATGAAGACACACAGCTGATAATTCTTGCCGACACCCTCCGCTTTGTGGAAAATCACTGTGCTTACAAGATGGCACACGGCATCACACACAAGGCAATGTCTGAAGAGACAAGGAAAAACAAGAATAAACAAAAAACGATTGCATTCAAGACTGCCAGAGAGAAAAGCAAGTTCACCCTGTTTGACAAATACATCAAGGAAATTGCAAAGCTCGAACCTGCTATGAAGGAGATGTGGGGAGAGTGGAAAGCTGCCCGTGATGACAAGGAGCATTTCACGGTCATCAAGCTGTTCTATACTGAAGTTCTATCCGCTTGACTTAGGGCTGGCTATGTGACAGATATACCGGCTATCCAGACACCACTGAACATTGTCAGTGTCTTGATTGCAGAAGAACGGCTCCGTGGTAGACTCGAGGCATGGGCTAAAGAAGCAGAGGAACAGGGCGAGCCTTGCCAGGCCTTCCACACTTTCCTCAATGGAAAAGACCCATCTGCCAGCCCCAAGGGAGTGAAACCAGGTTACCTCATGAGGGGTAGATACCCCCTCATACACAAACAGTTACTGGAGTCAGTTTGGGATTATGGAAACCTAGCTGACTTATTGAAGGCTAAAGACACATGGAAACTCGAACCTCGTATGCCGGAACTGACTGAAGAAGAACTGGCATCATTACCACAGAACATCGTGGGCAACGTAGACTGATTGCTCCAATATGAGGGGTTTACACCACCCAAGCGGATGGCGCAAGATGCTCTCCGCTCTCTGATGAGGGCAATCTGTGTCATAGGTACCGACAAGCTTGAAGTCGACAGTGCCATCGTTGTTGCTTGTGAGGGGCTCCGAGAATATCTTCGAGATGAGTTTTGTAGACAGGACCGATGCCAGGATGGTATGAGTACCTTTGCAACTCGATCACGCCATGGGCCGACTAACTCAGGAATAAGCAGATGAGAGATAAGAGCTGCGAGACCAAAGACTCCAGGAACGTGGAGCATTGAAGCCCCAAGGTGAAAAGTGTAGTTGTTTGTCCCAAGCTTGTTCGAGAAGACTATGATCTGATATTAGACATGGCCCACAGGTCTGAAGACCTTGAACAACCGGTCGACAGCAATCATGAATCTGATAGATCGAGAAGAGTTGATCATCAGAGAGAGGAGAGGTCTCGGCACAGGGATAAAAGCCGGAGGCAGGAGGCCTCAAGACCATGGGAAGCCTCAAGACCACGGGAAGCCTCAAGACTGTGGGAAGCCTCAAGACTGTGGGAAGCTTCAAGATCACGACCCAGAACTCCTGCTGCAATAGGAGACAAGGTTGTGCGCCTTGATCTCCCTCACCCATGTACCCGGCCAGCAGACTTCATCGTGATGTACATGGGCAGTGGAGGGTTCGAGCAACTACCAGCACCAGTGTGGGCTGCTGACCTGAAGCCGCTGGCTCCTGTCCAGTATTATGCATTGGCAGCCAGGATAGAGATAACTTGGGACATGTATCCTGCTGCTCAATGGCACCATAATGTGAAACATCCATTCTTTCTGCCTGAACCACCTCATCTCCGTATCGTGGACTTTCTGCCTGATGCTTATTATAGTGGCCCTCAGTCGATGGATATTCGTATTCACATATAGGACCACATGACTGCCTATGCAGCCACCTTGACCTATTCAGCTATAAGTGCTGGGACATGTGACCTTCATAAATATCAACAGATAGGTGATGCGAGATTGCTACTGGAGTCTTTGATTGTCTTCCAAAGCAAAATAGGGTACCTCGTGCTGATCGATCTCAATCAATCTCATCAACAGGTGTGAACATAAGTGATGGTGAAACCCAAAGGAACCCAACCCGATGCCTATGGGTCAACTCATGCCGGCCATTTGTTCGGTCTGTTTGGAGGAATCTTTGGGAATACTGCCCAGAAGTTCCATGAAAGCCCTCGCATGGGACGAGGAGAGATGTTGAGACAGAAGACATCCCATCTTGGAGGTCTCCCAGTGGGACACCTGAGGTCAGAAGAGAGAGAAAGCCCTGCCAGAGTCGGAAGAGGTACAGGCTTGATCCTCTCTGATCAAAACAAGCAGCCAGGATCGACCCGCCCTGTGGATGACTGGGAAGGGAAGCTGATGGAGGAGATGTACCCCAGTGGTAACACCCCATTTGGATCTTATGAACAGATCTTTGGAGCAGGCAGAATGCCCACTCCTCCAGCTGGAGCCATCACAACATCTCCAGTCACAGGGGTAGCTACCGCCGACCTTTCCCCAGCAATAATCGCAAATCAGAGAACGAACTCTACTGCAACACCAGCACCAGCACTCACTCTCAAGAACATATCCCTGGGAATCCTTGTCGACCCTGCGAAACCTGATGTGGGTGCAGTTGGCACATTACGGCAGCCTCCAGCAGCAGTGGCCTGTCCACCCCCACTGATAGCTGCTCCGCCTGCTCCAACTCGCATTGACTTAGTCGAGAGACAGGCAGCTGAAGTGGTGGGTAACATTACCATGAAGGCTGCTGACCTCCTGGCTGGATCGGCTCCTCTTCTATCCGGAACGAATATTGCAAACAGAGCCACCACTGAAGCTGTTCTTCTGATGAGGATGACAACTGTGACTCAAGCTCCACCAGGAATGGGTGACTCTTGGGTCATGCCTACCAACAGTGGAATGGATGAAGAACTCGACTATGATGAGCAAGGGATTCCCGAAGACACTAAAGGTGAGACAGTGGCATTCGATGCGATGTCGGTCACCTTGAACTTCAAAGTCATACAGGCCCCAAACTCACCTAGCACCCAAAAGAGGACAGAGGGAGAAGATGACCTTGAACCAGTTTGCAAGAAAACAGCCACTAAGAAGTAATGCCATGAAGTGACAGTTGAAGCTTTCTGATACAGAGTTCAAGCCGTCGGCATTCAATTTAATTTGATTTCCATAGTTTCATTCAGAAGTATGTCCGACATTTGCGCCGCATTAACCATAGAAATTATTTATCATTCCAACCATCATTTGTAAATGCATTAATCCAGTATATTTATTATGTTGTTGTAGGTTGTGCGAGTTAATAAAGCATGCCTCGAGGTTGAGGCGGGTGCCTGGGGGAGAATGTCATGGGAAACCATTTCTTTTCATCAACCACTTAGTGGATGATGTAATTACATCAATTGACTCCATGGTCTGTCGATCAACATGTTTAGCACATTGGTCAATAGGGCAGGATAGGTTGTGCGCATGCGTTGCAGTGCTGACATCATTTTAAATGTTCCTTCGAATGCTACATCACTGTAAGCATGACGTCAGCAGTGTGACATCATGTTGATTGATCCCAAAATCATACTTAGCATGGTGTATCACCCATTTCGGGGAGATCCGTGTCATGGACTCCAAGGGTTAAGTTGGATTAACCTGTGCATCTACCCCCAGGTGTCTGTCTCAGCGAGACGTTTCAACTAATAGTGATTGATATCATTGTGTTTGAAGCCATCGATCGACTCAGACCCATTGGCCTGAGTCTTCTAAGTTAGTTAACTGAAATAAGTTGCATCACTACCATGTCAAGTGGCTTGATAAAGCCTCAAAGTAGACGTCGCACGGCCAGGCCACCACCCTTCGTGAACACCCGGCTCCCAAAGAACTCCTGGACAACCGTGTCCAGGTCGACAGAGAAGCGTGGCATCGTGTCCTTTAGGGCGGTCGACTCGCCCGCAGTTACATATAGATTCGATACCTAATTACGACCAAAATATAAGAAAAATTCTCAGTCGATGTTTTTTTTTGTTTTGTTGCCTGCCTAGCAGCTGGTCAATTTAAACTAAATTAGATTTCAATCTGTGAGTCACGATAAAGTGCCCAAGCAGGAGAAGAACCGAAACAAAAACAAAAAAACAAAAAAGTTCTGACATCACATTCGAAGTTTTTCCAAATTATGTTTGTTAGCCTAATTGTTAGATGAATTTGTCCAATTCACCTAATTTCCTTGCCTAATTAGGTGAATTTGGCCAACTTGCCAAAACATTTTGCCTAATTAGGTGAATTAGGCTATCAAACAAAATTAATTTGCAAAAACCTCTACTAACATTAACATTTTCAGTACTTTTAAGTGAATTGGCTGTATCCAAAACTCCCGAAATTGGGAAATCTTGTAATAAATGATAATCCTCTTTATTGATAAAATTAGACTCCATGAATAACTGGGATGTAATCGGCTATCTCTGCATCCTTTTGACAAGCCTTTTAGTCCCAGTACACAAAAATTGTATCATTTTGGAAACGAAGAGAACAAAGGAGAACGAAAGAATTTCACGCTGTGCTTTTGATGCGCTATTGTTAAGCTTCTGATACAAATTCCGTGCACTGTTATTGCTGGTTGTGAAAATAATAAACATATCGTGTAAAAGGTTGACACAAGGACATAAGGTGTCATCAAAGCAAGCATCAGTTATCGGCGGAATTGTGAAGACCAATTAGAGAGCTGACATGAAGATGCAAACTTAAAATTTACGCTTTTAAACGCTCGCCTGTCTGATTTCCTACCTTGTTATGTTTAACGTTGTGCTGAGCCAGTAGCGTCGTGGTTTGCTTGAAGTGCTGCTGTGCAGGTGACTCCTGGTTCGATTCGCAGAAAGGGTAGAGATGTTGGGCAGTGTCCGGGTAAATCGCAACTTCACCAGATCAAGGTGTAAAACTGAAAAGGTTAAGCGTAGAAAAATCAGAGCAACACTTGATTGAACCAAAACGATGGTTCGCCAAAGGGAGATTTAATCAACATTAGAGACAAGAGATAGAATTGTTTTTCTTTTTTATATCTTCCTGTGGCCTTTAAAACCAAATATCATAATTGCTTTCGTTAATTCGAAATACGTTACAAACTTTATGTTCAAGTAACACATTTTGTGTTTTCTCCATAAATGTGAACCCTTTTTGACTCTGTTCTTTGATATGATGTTACATGTGTTGTTTGAAGCGAACAAAAGGTATTATGTTCCAGGAGAATAAATCTATATTTCAAATCATTGTGATATTCAACAGCATTGGTTGGTGCAAATCACATTTCACCAATACTATATAGAAGTAGTAAAATCCTTAATGTTCAGTTTATTAACAAATTTAGTCCTTTTTAATTTATTAGTGGCATGGGCAAATGCAGTTTACATGATCATCTAGTAAATGGGCATTTTATTGGTAAACCTCAACCCTAATCATGAAAGTCGCCAACAATATTGATCACCACGGTTTTCTATTTTTTTCAAGGATAAAATTACCAAAATATTTTGTCAGGGTGAGAAGTTGATAGTAAAAGGTTACAGCACTGGGTGAACAAGGCTGATAGATGTGAAGCTTGTGTGTGTTGATGTTGCTAAAACAGAAGAACCTGCTTTTTAACAAGCCACTGCATTGTGCAGTCCTGCTTTGTGCAGGAATTTATGGCCGATCTGTAGTATTTTCTTATAGTTTTTTTAACCAATCATTAAAATCATGATCTCTTTTTGAGGCCATCTGTCATTTACGTTATGAGTAAGGCATAAAAGCAGGTTCTACTGTATGTTTTTCCCACCACGGATAAGGGCTGACGGATATGTGTGGATAACTATTTTGAGTACTGTGGCCTTCATGCTGATTTTTGTTTGTATCTGCAAACATCAAAATGTACATTGACACGCAAATCATGGAACATTTCCGCTTGCTTCAATTTTAATGGTAGTTCAATTAGATCTGTTTAAAGACCATTCCATAAAATGGAGCTGAAACTTAAAGTAATACTTATAATAGGTCTAAGTATAGCTTACATGGTCTTTCTACAGCTATCCAACAAATTTATACGAAAAGACAGAAACGGCATGTGTTATTACGACAGAGAAAACTTACACCGAGTTCTAAAGGTTTTAACTAAAGTTCAAGTTGCAAGTAAAGTAAATACAAATAAAAATCACATTGAAAAGGCAATTAAAAATTTGACTTCACTTCAATATCCACAGAAGGAAAAAGCAAGAGTTTGTCCAGAGGTCTATGAACATGGACATTCTGTACTAGATAAAAGCTGTGCCGAACACAGTGCTGAGGAAATTAGTCGTCTTGTCACCATAGTTTTAAACTTTCAATCTTATTCACAGGATCAGTTCAAATACATAACTAAAACCTTGGATGGAATTCAGTTAATGTTTCCAAACATCTCTGTTATGATGGTGGTACAGAATTGACAAGATTAAACAGTGATTCAGTTATTTATGCACCTCAAAATGAAAATCCTGGGAAATTATGGAACAGTCTCATTGATAAGGTCACCACACCATACATTCTCATAGGCAGAGATTTTGTTGACTTCAACCAAGATGTTCGATTAGAAAGACTCATCAGAGAATTGGCTCCTCTCAGTCTAAATATAATAGGAGGAGCTGTCAAAACTTTGTCAAATGGACATTGGTCTCATGGATGTTATCAAACAGCCTACAAAAGTTACACATTAGTTTACTGCTCATGCCTGTTTATTTTTGTCATTCAATACAGGGGCCATTTATGGCAAGAACTGAATTTCTGCAGAACAACAAATTTGATGAAAGTCAACAAGAATCACTTTTACTCTATGACTACTTTATTGATCTTAATCAAAAGAAACAAAACATTAGAGTATGTCCAAATAGCATGTTCAACGTAAGAGATGAAGCCACTCGAGAGTTAAGCAGGGAAGAGTGGCTTCCTTTAGCAGAGAAACGTTCCTTAACCAAAATCGCAACACCAAATCACCTGATTGTAACATATACTTGTACAGAGGTTAATGTTCCTAGTTACGTGAAAGTCAATTACACCAATCCACCCTGCCTTGCCCAAGATTTCGTAGACCATCTCAAGTTTGTTATTCGAACCTTTGAAGGAAGAACACAGCATACATTATGTCGTTTTCGGAGGAAACGCTATTTCAGCTGTCAAGTTCGGTGGTCTCTCTCTATGGGAGAGGGACAGCGACGTAAAATATCTTACTGCCAACTACAGTGCATTGTTAAACCTCACATCTGTATTCCAGAAAAAAGGTATGCCCTCCATAATTGCTCCCATTGCAATTCAAATTGTATGTTAAAAAATTCGTCATTTTTGCTATTACAAGTGAAGTGTGTGATAATATGTTGGACTTCGCATAGTAAGCTTATGGACAAAAGTTCATCATTAAAAAAAATTACAGGGGGCAGCACCTAACAGGCCTTAAATTATATTCTGCTGATGCCATGCTTTAGTGGAGGGGTCTTTAGCGAAAGTGACGAACAAGATCAGCTTACTATGGAAAGTCCAACATATTATCACATACTTTGCTTCTAATTGCAAAATTGACGAATTTCCTGACATACAATTTGAATTGCAACGCCATTCGAAGTTTTTCCAAATTAATTTTTTGTGTGTTGAATTAGGTGAATTAGACTAATTTGCCTTATTAGATAAAAAAAATAGGCAAATTAGGCAAATTCGCCTTATTGGGCTGACAAAAATAATTTGGAAAAACCTCGAGTGTTCCCCAATTGATACAGGAGTCTTGTAATGTTAAGCTGAATGAATAAATCGTTTGCACGAGGATACTCTGGGTAAACTGCATCCTAGTAAAAATGTCTGTAAAAGGACTGTGTGACAAATTCTTAAGTTTTGGACGGTTTTATTCAAGAAATGTTACAAACACTTGTAGTCTCTAAGAAGGTACAATTTGAACTAACTATGGTGGTTAAAACAACGCTACACATAATTCTAATTAACCAATAGGATAGTCTTTAGACTGCCACGTGATTGCAGCAGCAAGTGCAAGGTGGGAAACAAGTGCTCGCAACTGTGATGGTTTTTGATGGTTGTGACGGTTTTCGGTTATCCTTTAACCAGAGATGCCAACTCTCACCCATTCAGCGCGAGTCTCACGCTTTTGGATTCTGGCACGGAAAGAATGGAAAAAAATAATTTGCCATTTTATTCATCATGAAAACATTGACCTTCGATTGAAATGTTCCATTCTCATCTAAAAACATCATAGATTACAAATGAATGATAATTTTGTGTCTAAAGTACTCTACTAACTAAAGCAGTATGTCTCACGCATTCGTGCCACCCAAATGCGTGAGATCTCACGCATTTTAACTCTAATAGGTTGGCACCTTTGTTTAACAATGTCCATCTTTACAATTCATTTTCCTAGGCTTCAATTTCCCGTCAAGGGCAGAACCTTCGAGTCACAAGCGAAGCACATTGGGTGCGTTTGGAAATGGTGTTTTCACGAACTATGCCTAGTCCGTGGCCCAGCAAGGTTTCTTATTTCCAAGCTCTGTTTTCCT
>JBCAUI010520034.1:0-11953 GCA_038406195.1 Haplosyllis anthogorgicola | reverse complement strand
TTGCACATTTTGTTAAATAACTCAATCAAATATTCATGGATTTCCTTCAAACCTTCAGAACATTCTTTTGTCCAGACAATTCTAACGAGGCGTCACAACCCCATACTTCCATAGAAACTATACATGTTGAAATTTTCCTAAAATAGAAAAAGTGAAATTTCTCGCTTATTTTTGAATGAAACATAGGCATGTGACCCATCAAAATGACATGTTTCAAGAAGCCCAACGCAACTGTGATGTCAGAATACACGATTTATATGGTTTGAAAGCTTGTAGCAATATTTTGTCCCATAACTTCTCACATATTCATTTCACAACTTGCAAAAATGGTCATGGTAGATCAGTTAAACAACATGGACAAAGTTTCATAAACAATTTTTTTTGAAATTTGCAATTGCACATTTTTTTAAATAACTCAATCAAATATTCATGGATTTCCTTCAAACCTTCAGAACAGACATTCTTTTGTACAGACAATTCTAATGAGGGGTCACAACCCCATACTTCCATTGAAACTGTGCATGTTGAAATTTTCCTGAAATGGAAAAAGTGAAATTTCTCACTTATTTTTCAATGAAACATAGGCATGTGACCTGTCAAAACAACATGTTTTGAGATGCCCAACACAACTGTGATGTCAGAATAGACAATTTATATGGTTTGAAAGCTTGTAGCCACATTTTGTCCCATAACTTCTCACATATTCATTTCACAACTTGCAAAAAAGTTTGTGGTAGGTCAGTTCAACAACACAGACAAAGTTGCATAAACAAGGTTGCGGCAGGTAAGCTCAAAACCTACACTTGCATTGAAACTTTGAAACTACATGTCAAAATTTTTTCTCATTCATTTTTCAAGTACACATAGGCATGTGACCTGTCTTTCCAACATGTTTCATGACACCTGATGCAACTGTGTTGTCCTCAAAAATGCATCAAACAAAAGTATATTATCATTCTTTCAGCTGTGCCATAAGCCCACAGCTTTCTTTTTATCTGTTATCTGTTGGATTCATTTTTTTCTGATTTTTGAACATTGAGTAAGTTAAAAGTTTTATCATGGACAAACAATATGTTGTTGTTTTTTCAAAAGAGGAGCATAAAAAGTATCACTTGCTGTCCAGTAACCCTCATTCTGATAATTGCGGAAAATTACGTACAGTACATGAATCATTTCCTCTAACGTCGTGTACATATGACAAGGGGCCTTGCCAGATTTGGGGAGATATGGTAAAAACGGATAAAAAACATAAAAATTAAAAAATAAGGAAGTTTTTTAGGATAGATAGAAGTCGTTCTGAAACTCAAAAAAAAAAAAAAAATAAAATAAGTGTGTAAATTTGGCTTCCAAAGCACGGCATTTATTTGTAAGCCTTAATTGAGTGCACGTGTATATGTACATGTAACAAAATTACTCAGAAAATACTGTGTGTCTTCACATTGCAATCCCCAATGAATTTGGGGGTTTTGGGGGTAATGACTAAAGTTGAGTATCCCCACCCCGGAAAACAAAGAAGAGCAGCAGTAGCTTTTGACTCTGGGTGGAATGCATTAACTCGATTTACACTAGAGATCCCATAATGGATTCGTCCTGGACAGTTTTCTCACGTACAAGTTGAGAGTCAGTTTGGTTGCGACTGAAGTGGAATAAAATTTTGATAACGTTAATGCTATGGCAAATGACGATTGCTATTTTCATCATTTACCACAGTGTCATTAATAGTGACACCAAATTACGAAATTCAATCGCTGATGTCCATTAAGAAACGGGACAATGAATCTGCACACGAGACTGGGATTAAGTTAAACATTTGGACACAGACCACATGTGCCTTCAAGTGATCAATGATTACATTTGAATATTTTCCAATTAATTTTCAAGTACACATTTTGTCGAGTCAGTTTTTTCTTTTGACAAAAACACTGGACTGTAACTGTAGATGAATCGTAGTGCGATGTTTGAACCAAGGGATTTACTCAGACTGCAAGTTCTGATGAAAAGGTGATAAATCCATGCACTTGGGATTATTATGAACATGTCACGTCGTGTTAATGAACATTGGTTATTTACCGGAGTTTTTATATGTACATGAACAATGTACGTCCTTTTGGACAACCGTCAAATGGTCGGTAATTGTTGTTTGATAGTCGTGCAAAAGGAGGTTCAGTGCAGTGTGATATATTTGATAAATAGTGGTCGTGTTTCGAAAAAAATAATAACGGATAAGATCAACGTTGATTTTGCACAAAACCCTTGTAAACAATGACACATGAAGGGGCCCAGGTGGATATTCACGCACTTAGCTAAAAGGATTCTAAACTATTTACAATGACCGTCCTTTTATGCAACAACTTCGACTGCATCCTAAATGCATTTCGCTTTGTATTTATCATTTCAGCCAAATTAATTTTAAAAAATCAAGAATTTGAAACGTTTTTTAACATATATTTGCATATTCTAATTTCAGAGGTGTTGTGGACAATATACGCGGCGCCAAAGATACAATTGTTTCTAAACCGAAAGAGTTTGCTCATCTAATCAAAAACAGGTTCGGCAGTGCCGACAATATCAATGATATTAGTAAGTACACCTTGCCATAATTATGTGAATCACAGCTTTAATCAAATTAGGCATAAAGCGGCACACATGTGTAGATTTCAAAAATCAAAAATAATCTTTAGATAAGGCAGAAAGAACGCCAAAGGAATGAAGTGAGAATTCACTATTGTTGGTCCAGATCTCATATTGACTCACCCACACCTATTTCCCGCAAAATTCAAAATAATAGTTTCTGTGGGTCGGGATAATTATTACACACTGATCACAGCTTAGGATTGTGGTGGCTACCGTATAAAAAAGAAGAAAAAAGAAATTGTGAGAGAGGAGGTATGAGATTATAATTTTACTCTTAATTGTAGAAGCAGAAGAAGTTCGGGAGTTACGGGAAGAGGGAGATCGTGCAAACAGTCATCCTGGTAGCGGTACTTTACCTGCAAGGTACAAATAGTTTTATTGAAAAAAAAAAGATTTTGTATATTGCGCAAACCATGGCTTCCCATGTTAAGTGATATTTGGCAGTAGTGGTCGCATGAAAGTTCAACAAGATGTTCAGAAGAAATGTTTACATGTACACGTATATGTAGCATGTTAAATTATAATTGCAGTTTTAAGTATCCGTCGGAAGATGACCAAAGCAGTATTATCTCCGGGTCCGACCCGAGTGGCATGAACAGTTCGCCACAACCCCAGTCAGGAACATTGCTCAATACAGTTCCAACGTCACACCTTCCAGAGGTAAGCTACGCATCACGTGTGTTCACATAGACAGCCTTTGAAAATTATTTGGCACAACATTGGCACATCACATGGGCACCACAAGATCTAGATTTTCTTCGTACACAAAATTGCTCCACAGAATTTGTTGAAATAAAATGTTTTGCAAAAGAAATAATCATCTTCAAATCTAAGGTATCTATGACAATATTACTGAAAGTACATGTGTGATAACTAAATTAATTCAAGGTAGATAATTTTTGTACTCACTAGGTGCCAAAAATCAACCTTGATCCAATACTAAATGAGTTACGTGATCAGAGGGAGGTACAACAGCAGCTTCGAGAATCTATAGAGTCTATGAAGGTAAGCACTGCAGTGTGAATTCTTCTTTAACCTAAGATACTCCAGTAAAGTCGATTTGTTTCTAATGTGGGATAAAATGTAGATATAGATGGAAATAAATTGGTATCGTAAAGAACTGGACCTTTTAACCTTCATTAAGGCAAAGTTTATGGTACTGTTTGAGTGCAGATCTGCACAATTCTGCTGTATTAAAATTTTGGATTCTTAATTATTTGTGTTCATATTCTAGACAATGATGGCGAATGATTACGGAGTGTTAAAACAAGCTATCGAAGAGGAACGCTTTCGCTGTGAACGTCTTGAGGAACAAATTAATGATCTCACTGAGCTACATCAGCACGAAGTCACTAATATTAAACAGGTTAGAAAAATATGATTCATCAGCAAAGAGAACAATAGTGTAGTCAGTAAGTGTTCATAATTGCATATTTTATTAATAGCCGAACACAGTAATAATTTGAACTTTATAACCTTATTTGAATAGGAACTCTCCAGTATGGAAGAGAAAATGGAATATCAGTTAGAGGAGAGAACGCGTGATATGCAGGAATTACTGGAAACTTGCCAAACTCGAGTAAGCTATCTCTTTACATATTAATTTACATACTTTTGTCACTGTCCAACTCATCATCGTTTTGGCTAATTAATATTGCTGGACTTCACACATGATGAACTAAACAATGCCATTTCTGATCAGTTCCAATAGAAATATTTTACGTGCTGCATGTATTTGTTGCAGATAACTAAAATGGAATTGCAGCAGCAACAGCAACAGTTGATCTCAATGGAAGGAATTGAGAATTCAAACTTCCGCGCCCTACTCACTAAGCTGATAAACGTCATGTTGTCACTGCTCGCCGTCATTCTCATCTTTGTCTCCACAGTTGCGAGTATGCTCGGACCCTTCTTAACCACAAGGTAAACATTGTAAATTAATGCTGTTGTTTTGCTAAACATATATTCCTACACATAAAGATCTAGATATAAGGATGTTGTTGACAAATATCTTGCATTCAGAAAGAGTGCGTATACTTTGAAGTCGGAACTAGGAAACCAATCATTTAATTGTCTGCTCGATTTCGGACATTTGGCCGAAAGTAAATTTACTTGTCATCTTCAATTTTTACAAAAGAATTGTACTCATGAAAGTGTTGGGGCATGCGCTGACTAGTGCATCTGAGAACACAATTATAAACGCATCTGAAAATGTACGTCTTAATGTGTACTTAATTAAGTGATATTTTATTTCGTTTTCCAGATTACGGATATTAACTACAGTGTGTATGATAGCTGTGATTGTTGCAGCTTGGCAAAACTGGTCCGTCTGTCAAGAACTAAGTCAAACACTTTTAGAACGTTATAGACGATACTTCCCAATTAAATAATGCAAAAACAGTTGCCCGCATCGGAATCAGGTTTTAGTCCTTAATGCAGTACTAGGAGTTGACCGAATGATGGTGCTCGTAGTTAACGCCAAGGTCTACTGTTTTATCTCTGTTGGTTGCTGGTACCTTCCAACCAGAAGAGACTTCACATACCTATAGGGCACATTAGCAATTAGCCTATAGGTCTCTCTTTGAAGTCGGAACTAGAAAACCAATCACCGTGGGCCTTATATAATGCTTGGTCTTCACAAGACTGCGAAACATCTCACTTTCGGTGGACAGACACCAAATTTAGTCAAAAAGAATTCTCACGACATGGAAAAACAGGAAAGAAAATCAGAAAAAGTTGTAACTGAATTAAAAAGAGTTGTAAAGGGAAGCATGATGCAGAAATAATATGTGATTTTACAAAATATGGAATTGTGATCGACTGTTGCAGGTCATGTGATTCCACATGTGTGAAGTATGTTGTCGGAAATGTGTGAAAGGGCATGATTATACATTTTTGTGATATTAATGCTATGAAACTACCATAGTTAAATTAAGCACTGTTTATTGTGGAACGCAAAACGAGGTACCGTTTTGTTCCTAAATAAAGCACCGGGTGCTTGGACCAATTTTAAGATGGATTATAAGCTGTTTTATTTAAATTGGTTATCGAAGCTAAGATAAGAATTGCTTTTGCTACCAAACATAAATGAAAGAATCACCATATTCAGTCAGAATGTCGATATTGTATGTGACTGATGACAGATTTTTGTAAATAATTTATTTTTGGTTTGTCTTATGAAAAAAAGAATTAAATGTTAGAAGTCAGTATTTACTTAACTTCTTGGGGGAAAACGGGGCGCTCTAATTAGAGATGGCGCTTTATTTAGGAACAGTACGGCATTAGTAATTGAATTTGAACTTGTGAATTTTTTAAAAGAAATGTATGGAATATTTTAATTAAATAATGTGCTTAAGATTATTGTGAATAATATATTAATCTGCTGAAGTACATTTGTCATGTGCTTCCTTGAAGTCTGTTCTGTTAATTTATATTTGAATAGTTACCATTGGTACATTATTTCTTACTGCGTGTACATGTATGTGTGGTAGTAATGTATTTATTTGAATTAAACAAACTGTAAATGGTTGTCTTAAACAGTACAGCCAGGTAAAAGTGCTGTACATATTTAACTATTCATTAATTCAATTAGCAATACACTTTGAAGGAAACTCAGACTTTAACAACACTGTGCTCATTGTACATACAGATCATCACAATATATGTAGGCATTTAGGTAAATTATTGTAGTTTTAAAAAATACTTCATCTGCTGGTTGGGGAAAAATTATTTACAGGCTAGTTCGTTTCGAGTACATTCAAGATAGTTGATCTCTCTCTCCGGTTGTACATATGATTGGTATTGTAACTTATGTGGAGAAAAATTGCTTTTCGATTTACATAATTTGGACTCATTTAGAAACTTTTCGAAATTAAATTTTCAGAATCAAAAGAAAACACAACTTTCTTTGAAACTTATTTTCATATTGATTGTGCTACAATAAAAGAAGACTTGTTACGATGCACCTGCATATTTACGTTGAACTCATTTGGCACAACAGGAAATGTAGTGATAAGAAAAATATCTTTTTATCAACATATTTTGTTTTTCGACACAGAAAAGGGTTTATCGAAAATATGGAGGTTCAGTGTACCATTTATGATTTTATTTGTAGACTTCGAGTTAACTAATACATTGTAGTATAATAAATCAAATATAAATATAAATACTAGAACCAGTGTTTGGTGCCTCTATCTACTTGAAATTGTAGTATAATTTGTCTCTTTTCTTCATCATTGTAAAACTGCGCATGACTTGTGTATGTACATGTACATACCTGACTTTCAGTACATTTTATGTATGGTTCAGCACCATATATAGAATTATTGAGTATTTCCTCATATGGAAACCTGTGTAAAGACTATCGTAGTTCTTAGTTGTAAAGGTCAAAGTGAAACTTAGTCCTGTGTGATACATGGCAAAACTTCCATATGTTTGAAAGTGATAGTGGCGAACGTGTGACAGTGCATAATAGTTAAAGCTGGCCTCAAAACTAAAAACACAAAATGTCAGTGTTCAGATTCATATGGCGCACCAAGTCCTACACAGAGTAAAGTATCAAAATTATTTTTGTCTGATATCTTATGTCATTATTTTCAAGCATGGCCAAATAAATTTTGTTTCTGGATTGTGTCATTTACAATGCAAGTTAAATTTTAAAAACTTTGGTTGTACCTACAGTTAAATTATGTGCATGAGTAATTTTAAGCAAAATTCTTTGGCGCAGCATAAAATCTATTGTTGTGGAAGACTTCAAACCAGGTGTAATAGTACAAATATTTACAGTATGCGTGTACAACTGAGTCCAGAGGTATAAACATGAATGATGGTTTGTTTGGTGGGAAGAGCGATGTGTAATCAAACTTTCTGTGATAAAAATATTAAAAGTACGCATTTACCTATTGTGAGTATTGTGGTGTGAAAATATTGTCAATGTGGCCACATGTGCTTTTATTTTACACAGAAATTGAAATCAATTCCAAACGGTACCTATCAGAATTGAGTGACTTTATACATTAAAAAATCTTAAAGATATGACTGAAATCTTTATTTATGACTACAGATTAATGCATGCACCGCTGGCTGGTTATATATTTTTGGATGTAATGTATAAGTGTGAATCAGTTAACTGCACTGCATGCCTGGGTTTTAAAGGTTCATGGGTTTACCAAACGTATTCAAAACGGTTAATACTGATTGATCCAGGGAAGAGAACAATTACAAAACAAATGCGTAGTTTTACATTGGTCCCCAGCCCTCCACATAAATAATTCAGTCTGGCGTTTTTGATCTGCTCAACAAAGAAAACTGTAGTACCTGCATATTGTTACTGCTAGAAAAAGTAGTCGGCTGATCAATTTTTAAAAACGTGCAGGCTGTCGGACATCTTATTTGCACAGTTGCATGTATTTGCACATGGTTGCAAAGGAGTAACTCAAAGTATTTTTGCCTCAATCAAGACTTAAATTATTATTGTTACGAGTTTGTGACACTCATGAATTCGCAGCAGTTTAGATTCGCTAATTAAGTGAGAACCGTGATAGAATTGGTTTTCCTTTTTAACATTTTTGTGCGTTCCACCTGGATAAATCAGTATTTCTTCGTAATGCGTGCGAGATATTCCCCGAGTGCAATATTCACGGTTCGCCCCAATGATCTCCGTAAAAAGTAGAATGTACAGTATAGTAAGTCATATTGTAAAGAAAACGTTATTTGTACTACATGCTTCGTTGTGTAACTTTGTCTTCAGTGTGCAAAGTGTGTGATATTATTAGCTTTAATATTTATATGGAATAATGTCCACTGCAGTGTCTGTAATTTTAGTGTGAAAACGTGAGTGAAACTCTGTAGATTTTGTACACACGCAAAGTGCAGGTGAAGTGAACGTTTCATTTGTTCAGTTTGATATGTGGGTAATTTCTGTGCAATTCCATTTTCATATTAATTTCAATGTTTCCCAGTGCAGATTGAATTATTCAAACTGACAAATTTATACATAATAACCTGAAGTAATTTGAAACTGGAAATGTGCACGAATAGCACACAAAATGTTGATTTTAGTGACCTACTGTTCATTTTAACTGTTTGACTGTTAAGTTTCCATGAGAAACATGTCGACGTTATTTTTTTCACCGCCATTACTGCTTATTGCTATTTTATGTGATCCGAAATGTAAATAACGACATAATATAATACAAATTCCGTTATTTGTCTTTTTCATTTTCTCCCGATTAGGGGACTTTTTTCTCCCCTCTGAATGGTACTTTAAAGACTGGTATCAAAATGCTGTACAATAAACGTAAATTAGGTTAAACTTCCCTCCAAGATAGGAATAAAATAATGTGCAATGAAAACATAAACTTGCCTTCTTGTCTTTCTATATTATAAACAAAAGTGACAGCAAAATTATTATTTATATACAATACGTTTATTCTCAAGATAAATAGTTAACATTTACATAACATTTCTTCTTTTATTTACACTATTTTATTCTTTACTGCAACCTAGTGGGTCCTGAATACTGGAGCCATTACATTTAACTGGTAGGATGATACCATTTTTTATTCTGTACTTCCAAGGAGCACCACTGCTAACTGTTCCCCTTCCTGGGCCTTTAATTTATAAACGTTATTAAAAAACGTCCAGTGATTTCATACGCATACACTTACACGTTGTGAATGTCGAGACAATCCATTGAATCTACAAAGCACAGCAGTATGATGGGTGAATGTAACACGTCCTAATTTTTGTCCCACACAAGTAAAACATTTGGAGGCTGCTTATTTCTTGTACATGCATTTAAAAATCGTACTGCAAGCTAACGTTTCGATATTTGTGTGAAAATACAACTTTCTTGAAATCAAGTTTGACATGCCTTACGCAGGCATGAAAACAACGTTTCTATTATGGGCAAATGTACAGTTTTGTGCAACTGCTTCTAAAATATCACTGAGATGCTTTCTGCTGCTGTCGTTCGTGATATTCCTTCATTCTTCTCTCCAACTCAGGTCGGAAATGTCGTACCAAACCCTTTAAGGAGAAAGGACCAGTTAAGTTTTCTATGCGATATCAACATTCGCACATGCCAATGGGGGTTTTTCTTAATTCATTGACCGGTCTTGGAAGATTTGGCAGATCTGACAGATTAGGCAGATTTGGCAGGGAAATCTAAACGAGTTTTGGTACATGACTGAAAATAGTCACTTGAAAAGACTACATTCAGTCCTGAACTGAAATTTGTCATGGACCACTATTGGTTATTTTACTGAAAAAAGTATAAATTTCCCGCCAAATCTGCCTAATTTAGCAACTGAAAAAATTAGGAAAAACCTCAAATACCTGCTCCCTTTTACATTTTTCCAAATTAAGAAAATAACAGTATGCTAAAATTTAAAAATGGTAAACTGTATCTTGAACAGGTTGCTATTTATCCTTAGTTATTAGAATCAAACACCTGAATCACTAGTTAGTTCTTGAAATGCGCTGTTGGTGCTGCATAAGTGACTATTGCTTATCGGTAATCCTGTCGCGAAGTTTTCGTTTAACTCACCTGTAAAGGCCATGCGGCTCCATCACCAAGAGCACAGATTGTGTGTCCTTCTATTTGTTTACTTAATTCATATGCCATGTCAATTTCATCAGGACGTGCATTGCCAGTCACTGCAAAAGAAATTATAGCTTTCATGTTGCAAAGTTACATTTTCATCTGTATTTTGAGTTACATTGCACATTGTTCACACTATACATTTTTTTCCTTACAAACTTGCTACTACAAAACTAAAGGTTACAACGTCCTAAGAAACGGTAACTCTGCTACTTGACACTCATTTGTTTATAGATGTCACATCACGTTTAAAATGAGAAATACTCACCAAATCTGTTTGTTATTTTCGCCATCCAGCTCACCCCTTCTCGGCATGGTGTACACTGAAATACATGTACACAACGATTTGAAATGTAAATAAGTAAATTAATTTCAAATAAACTGTCATGGGAAACAGATTCTAAGGTACAAATTATTGTATCACCTTCATATTAATTATAGTAACTTTATATAATTATAAAGGAATCCCAGTGTTTGGTGCCCGTATTTACTAGAAATTGTAGTAACTGTTTATACCTGGCCACAGCTCTCGTGTTTATAAAATTCAAGGAGTCTTGCAATACAGTCCACAACATCTGCTTGTTTATTCATCACAATCAGTGCTGCAGTACCCAGACCAGTCTGTGCCGCAACTAACGCATCAAAATCCATCATCACGTCGTCACATACACTAAAGAAAACCATTAAGTAAATACCTATCATTACTCAAATAAGTCGTAAATGTTGCTGTGATTTCTAAGACATATAAGTGAACCAAATTTGAGCAATATGACAAAATAAAAATCTCTGCAAGCAACTAATGGGCATCTGTGCTCAGCTATCAATACTGTGTAAGCTCTGTGCAAAACGTGCTTTTTCTGTGTCCGGTTGTAACTAGGACTGCATTGGTGCTTAACCCAAGATGATCGATCATCTATTTATTAAGCCCTGTCTTATTCGGTAAATGCACGATTGTGATGATACGTACGACTTTGGTATCAAAGGTGTAGATGAACCGCCAGGAATCACGGCAAGTAGATTATCCCAGCCGCCAATCACACCACCACAGTGGCGCTCAATCAGGTCTCTCAATGGAATGGACATTTCCTCTTCTACGGTACACGGGTATTTAACATGACCGGAGATGTTAAACAATTTTGTACCGCGGTTCCTCTCACGTCCGAAAGTTGCAAACCAGTCTCCACCTCGACGAATTATAGCCTGTGGACATGATTATGAATTTGCGCATTACTGTTTGGCATAAAAAAATTATTTTTGTTGACAATAAGTACAGAGTTCATAAAACGTTAAGTTATATGGTATTAGCATATATTGTTCATGGCGAAATGTTAACATTTTTAATTTGATGTTATTGCATGTAATTTAATAAAACGTAAATTTAAACTCTCTTTAATTTTGAAATACTTACCGGGGCAACTGCAATAGTTTCAACGTTATTAACCGTGGTAGGGCAGCCGAATACACCAACATCAGCAGGGAATGGTGGCTTCAGACGAGGTTTTCCTGCCTTTCCTTCTAGTGACTCAATAAGTGACTACAAACAATCAGACAAACAAAATATTTACTGTCTAGGTATGGCACCAGCATACATGGCCTTCACCCCCTGCACACCCTTACCTGCCTAACGGTCTGCCTTGAACTTCACCCACCGCTAAGGCCCAGGCCTATGAATATGCATTATCCAAGGGTCACGTCCTTGACCTAGATTCCACCAAT
>JBCAUI010520033.1:0-24722 GCA_038406195.1 Haplosyllis anthogorgicola | reverse complement strand
AGAGTAGTAAAATTTCAAGTTTCAAGAAACCTATAAGCCTATAAATATTTATTTTAAAATAAATCAATTGAAATATTTTAATTTGGTTTCAGACCTTGGAATTAATTTTTTTAGACCATGGTCCAAATATTGTGTCAATTTCACATTATTTAGACCATGGCCTTGTATTCTGGTGGATCTATATAACGTAGAATCCCGGTGCTAGTGTAAGATACATTTATCAGTTAAAAGAAGAACCATCGAGTTAATTATATTACTATCGCGTAATAGTAAAGTTTAAGTGTATCGCAATTCATTTTGTTTGTGATAATCTGTGATAAACTTTCCGCACTTTTGTTAATTTGTTGGTGTTCACATCAAGTAGCTGAGCTTTCTGACTGTATATGTTGCTGTCAGGCAATCTAATGATTACAAGGAAATAGCCCTGAAATTGCTCGTCGTTTTAGGTCAATAGGGACGAAAAACACGCTGTGTGGTTGGAGCAGCAAATTAAACGTTCATATCCTTTATCAAGGTAGCGAATCACTGCGCCGCTATTGATAAATAATCAAAAAGTCCGCAATTGAGTTAAATATATTTTAAACAGATTTAACTATTTATTGTTCAAACAAAAGACTGAAAATTGTTCCACGTTCCGCGAAATGTCGTGTCATGTTTTGTATACTTTCTGCAACGGTTTGCAAAACAATATTCCAGCATAGATTCAAATTGACAATCATGCAATATGTAATCAAATAGTCCATCAGAACCAGCAGTGAACTATGTGTATCTTAGTACATGCAATTTGATCACAATGAATAAGCCACGTTGTCGGTCACTTAGTGAACATTAAGGACAGGAAATCAGAGGATAATAATTAACTGTCATTGCTCATCTTCACCACAAGGTCAAAAGTTGCCGGATTAGGTGCCAAACGTGGGAGGACTGACATTAACCTGTTGGATATTATTAAAATTAATTGATGTGGATTCTTGCAAAGGTCACACGAGGTTGTTCATCTTGTAACTGGATCACATTCCTACATGACAGGATGGTGGATTGGGTTGGGTCATGTTTTAAGGACAGATTCTTGGACAATGGAAGGTCAATAGGAATGTGGAATGTCAGATCCAATGTCCACGCTATACGCATCTAAATAACGTTTATGTTTGGTAAAACTCGGTACAATCTTCCTACATTGGTACCAAGGGCTTTAATGGTTCAAAATATGCGTGGTAGGGTTTTGTACAGCGGCTAACACATTAGCTAAACTGTTGTACGGCTTGTGCTGGGTTGTACCCTTCCCATTTTAGAGCACATATGGCTACCCCCGTCTCCAATACAGAAATTCTAGTCACGCTCAGTGGTCCATTAAATTGAAAGCAATAATTTTACCTTTAGATTGATATATACTTGCTCCATGTATCGTATTCCCTCAAATTATGACACCGGATCCAGTACCAATTTTGAGAGTACCTTCATTAGAAAGAGTAATATTGCCCAGGGCAGATCCAGACTTTCTCGTTGGAGGGGGCGCCGCGGCACCTTCAGGTGGTTGCTTTTGATATTTTCCTCCAAAACCCTATGGAAATGAAAGAAGTTTGGGCCGTTGGAGGGGGCGCCCCCTTGGATTCGCCGATGTTGCCAATTCCTTTTGAAATGTTTTCAAATACATTATTGAATATTTTCGTTCTCAAAAGAGAGGGTGACATAATTAGGGTGATTCTGGCCTGTACTTTGACCTTATTGTCATTGTGAAAGCACCCATGGCTAACCACTTTGTAATATTACGTCGCCTAAAAGACATTGGCTGCTGTGATGTGAGTAACGTATTACCCGTATATCCCCTGTGGATATTCATGCAAGTGATGGAGAACATGTAGCTGCTAGACGGATTGTGCGAGGAGACAAGAGATTCAAGTGTTTTATACGGAAGCTTTATATAAATCACTGGAAGAGGAAACTTTCATCTATGTGGTTGTGAAGTATTTGACTTCGACATGAACACATCGTACCGTCGTCGGTTAAAGTTTTGGGAAAGCAATGAAAGGCGGTGTGTATGAAACATCCATCCTAATTGTTGCATTTAATTTAATTTAGCTGAATTTAATTAAAATTAAGAACAAAATTACATGGTTTCCTGTTCAGCATAGAGAATGATCACACCAGCGATGATGAAGTTTAAATATGAAAATTAATGTATCAAGGGTCTCGGGTCGTACTCTCCAAAGTTTAAGACAAAAAATAAACTTTCAATTACTAAGAAGTAAGTTTCCTTTCAATCACTCAGTTTCTTTTCAAATGCAAAGGTCGACGCCAAGGTCCAAAAGTCTAACTTGGATATGAAAATCAACTCAGTACCGCCAATTTTCAAAAGAGAAGCTTGCTTCAAAGGGACGAAACTTTTAGTAGATAATTTTAATGTTATTTCACTATCTAAAAAACACTCACACAGGCGGATACATTGACACGCATTACTATTTATCAGGGTGTCACACTTGTGATGAGTATTTCCTTGAAACTAAGTGAGCACAGTGGGTCAGCGCTAATAATGCACAAAGGTTCCTGCCGGTCTGACTCACAGGAAGCGTGCGCCCAGCGATCAGATTGCCTTCTTCCCCAAAGCACCGTGTTTATCAGGTCACCTTACATTAAAGAGACTTGTGAGCTGCTGACAAGTGGACAGGAGGAAATACAACTACTTGACCTATTTATTTTTATGCGCTATTTGTCTATTTGTGTTTAATTAGAACTGTTTCGATTAAAGAACTTGAGCAGAAAGTTCAGATAAAGGCAACGCAGTTTTCTATCAGGTGACTTCAATCCTGTAAAAGTAACAGATGTCAGGAGTGTAAGGACCCAAGCAATTACTGGACATATCTCATCTTTATTTTGTTTTATTATGTGTGTGTTTGAGATTTACACCGGGGGGGGGGGCTGAAAACCTAGAGCCCGAGGAAATATCCAGTCATAGATTCAGAGTTTGAATATTTTATTTTTACACATCTAACAGTTTTCGTACATGGATCACATAACTTTTTCCACCGAAAAGAACAATGACGCAGTTCCATACGGACACATAATCACCTGTTGTTACCCCATAAAAGCGACCGGAGAGATACCAGCAGCAAGCGAATGTGCGCAGAAAACGAATCGGTGTCACATTGTGCCGATCCTAATTCCTCTTATCTCTCATTGAAATTGCAAGCAATTAATTACAATGTTCAGCACAACAGATGTTACACTTGGTCATATCCTTTCGCATTTAGTTTGGGAACATAAATATCAATACAAATGGAAGCTTATTTCATTGGTTTTTTTTCGTTCTTCCAGCCCATATTCTCAGAAAAATGATGTTGGGGATTCAGCAATATGACCAGAATTACATTGGAATATTTTATGTGCAGTATAATTTTAACATAAATTTGGTACCATCATACGTAAGTAATGTAAGTCTTGAGTATCCCAATACTTTCTTCTACAATCTTCTAGATTCAGAAAATTTGTTGGTTTTGGAAATCGAGTTTATATTTGTATTTCTCGAACTGTACTTCGTCAGCTTAACCTACCAGTTGTTGATCCGTATGAAGACAAATTGGTCTGTTGACAGTAACTGACAAGTAAATTTGTCTTAATGGTATCCTAAGTGACCAGTACAGGAATACGGATTAGTTCATCCCGTGGGAGGTGGATTACATACTACATGTAATGTGGTACTGCTATGTTCAGAGACGGAAATCTTGCGGCCATGGCCGGAATTCCTGCATTTTCTTTAATATATACCCAACTTCCGGCTATTGGAAAAGGTACAAATTTGTTGAATTTGATAGGTTACCGGCTTTTTGAAGAGGGACCATTTCCATCCCTGTAAGTTACAGTCGCACATACACATTGAGAATTTTAAGAATACACCATTGACAAAATTCGAGTTATTCCATAGTTAGGATTAATAGGATAACTCATTTGCAATTATATTTTACCATCTACATAAATTTCAAGATAAAGTGTCATTAATTTATTACAACCAAAGTAAATGATTATAAACCTTACTTTTAGCAAAAATTCTATTTATTACATTTTCAAAACTGTGACTAAGCTTGTGTGACAATTCTTTCTTGTCGCGCACGTTTTTATCTGCCTATTTAGGTCTCTGTTGATCCGTGACCTTGACCTTTGAGGGTTAATCTACCATACCCGACATTATTTTGCACATCTTGACATTCGACGTGTTGGGTGTTTTGAAAGAGAAATTTTCAAAATTGCCTCGTGTATAAAGTAATGGAACGGGAACTGCTAAATTGAGGACATCAATGTAAGGTTACTTAAGTTAAAGTAATACTGATAGCAGATTCGTTTGGCTGTAAGTGGCTGCTGTGCACAGATAGTAGAGGATCATGAAATGTGATGTTATGTTGTCATGTTCTCTGTCGGATGTTCCGTTACCATTTTAAAGATTCAACATTTAAAGATTCAAATTAATCTTGAGATGAAGAAATGTTAAAATACCATTTACTTAATGTGGATTTACTGCAGACAATATCCCAATAACTCGAGTAGGTCGACCTCCGTCGGCTTCAGCCAGATAAATTCCTGCTACCTTATTCTGTGGTGTCTGTAGGTATCAGAATTACCTCTTTTGCAAGTTTCTGATAGTTGTCCTATTGGCTAGGGTGTACTGTATACTATGTAGGCGTGAGATTGTCCTGCATGTCCAATATTTAGAGATTACTGGGTTCATATTTCAGGTGGAATTGACCAAAATTGAAAAAATAAAACTCCGAATACACATCGAAACGATGCTTGGACCCAGAAATACACCTTTTGTCAGGTCATATTCACTTAAATGAAAGGGAATTCCTCTTTCTCAATAAGAAAGGACCCCAACATACATTATTCCAAAGTACATTGAATGCGCATAAAGTATCTGGAGTAAGGACGTGTATGAATCAGGTATGTCTGGTGGCTACAAGATTACTGCGTGACCCTTCTTGACCTCAATCAGTGGAGGGACATTTATCAATGGCAGGGTGACGTGTATGAGCTAATGGAACAGAGTTTTGAAGCTTGTCCATAATTGGAAGAAGGTAATTTAGCCTTACATTATTTAGAATGATCCTAAGTGGAAAGGATTTTAGTCGAATTTCTCAGATCTTTAGGAATAGGTCTCATAACTGTATGTGTAAATCTTCAGAGCAAAGTGGGGTTGCAATTTTCCCAACGTTTCAGTAAATAAGAGATCGTCATGCAAATAACACTTCCCATCTTATTGAAAGTTAATTTTAGCAAGTGACAAATGAAGTGAAAATTGGATTTAAAATTTGAAATAAATGCATCTCTGTACCTTCCCTCCTTCACTATGTTTCTTGAATAATAGGGTTTTAATTACCACTGTCTTTATAAGATGAGTTTAAATGAAAGTTGATCACGAAATCCGCAAATTATGTAATATTTATACATTGAGATAAGGAAATTGACAAACGAAAAAGCGGGATACTCCTATTTTGGCAGGTCAGAATTAGCGAATACTTACTGTGGGCAGTAAATATGGCTTTGAGTATTGGGTAAACATAGGACCCCATCCGAAATCGAAACATCCACAAAGATGATTATTGTACGTTTATTGCGGGTTTTTTTGTTAACTTAAAATTTGTGAATTTTTTTCATTCATCGAAGTTGCACGCAGTAGAGTTACTCGACTTTAAATTAATTGCTGGTTTTAGTAATGGTGATCAGCGCCAAGTTTTAATAGGGCATAAATTACCTTTATAGCCTCGTGAACAAGGCAGAGATTGCGCAAATTAAGGCTATGAAAATGTCGACATAGGCTGGGAATTCAAGCGTTTTGATGTTTGGCTTAAGTCGGGCCATTATCAGCCAGTAAAATAAACACCATATCCTTTTAGTTATGAAACCTTGTTTATAGTTTACATTACTGAAAAAACCATAAACAAGCATACTAGGTTCCTGCACTTCTAATGCCATACAGGGGCGGATCCAGGATTTCTCATTGGAAGGAGCGCTCCGGTGCCTTCAGGTGGTTGGAGGGGGCGCCTTTTAATATTTTCCTTCAAAACCATGTGAAAATGAAAGACATTTAGGCCATTGGAGGGGGCTAAAGATTTGCCCGTCGTCTGTCGTTGTCGTGCGGCGTCGTCATCCGTTGTCGTCTGGTGGCAGCATCCAGTGTCTTCTCCTACGCACACTATCAATCATAGATTTCGTAGCCAAGTTGAGACTCAAACGCAACTATGCCCCTCTCAAAGGATTGACAACACAAACTTCATATTTGGCAGTGCTGTGCACCATCTGGACCTGCTGTTTGTTAATAAAAATATAAATACTGACTTTTGTACCTTTGTGAATGGTCACTCGATTTTCATTGAAGGAATTCAACCGCCCTATGATGGGAATTCAAATGAGAATTAACTGGACTATATGTAGTGAGATGAATAATAAAGACGCACGCTTGACCTTCCTATTGATACGACATTAGTTTGCATGGTATGATTTATTAACCTCTGGATCAATGCTGACCAATGATCAGATCTAATGAACAATGAATGTCTTGATGACTATCGAATAATGACCTTGAGTTACTCCCATGGGAAATGTGTACTATGAATTACTGTTTACATTTACATTTATCCTTAGTCCACTGTGATGAGTCTTGGTGAGCACCACTAAATAAAGATGTAAAATTCAAACATACAATTTTATGTCGCTACATTTGTTGTATTCTGTGCTTTAAGACCCTACTAGGAACCTCACTCAACTGTGCTTTGAGACTGAAAGTGATTTCAGCCAGTAGTTTGCCTCATCGTGACCCTCCGTTGTCAGTATTATGCTCGTTCCAATTTTACACCTGGTATAATGGTACGCATAGCGAGTAGTGGTGTCATCTGAGGTAAAAGCTCACGCTTCATTCACACAGCCAATATTAAATTAATATTATTCAATAAGACAGTCCAGAAGCAAAAAGCGACGAATCAAGTTAGTTAGAATAAAGAGCTTGGAAATCATGCACTCTGATGAAATCTTCCTGCATCAAAAGAAAGAGCCCCTTTAGCATCTGGTGTAAAGTGTTGTTTTGCAACTAACTTTCTGTTTACATTTATGTTGACATTAAGACTGCTTCATCGTGCCATTCTTTTGCGAGCTTTAGGCAGTGGTAACATCTATTTGTTAGATTGTTGAAACCGCGGATTTGGAAAATTTAATGCCATAAATTACAACTAAAATCTGGACAGATCTCTTTTGTGTAGTGGTGAGCCGCGGGTAAAATCCTTAACCCAGAGCACCCTAACGCAAGCTGCACGCAGCCTAGTAGCTGTTAGCATGAGATCAGTATAGATCAGCACTCTCACTGTAAGATAGAACTGGCTTTGCCGGACATAAGTCGCATGTCGGAACATTTACTTAATACACAAAGGGCACAATTAGGTGGTGTCAAATACAGATGTTTTAGGTAATTGTTCAAGAATCCTTTTTTACATTTCTAACTCCCATCTGAATAAATCGCGTCAATGAAGTGTCATCCAACGAACAAAAATCTCTCGCTTCAAAAGATCTCCTCGGGAATCTAATGCATTTATCAATTATAATTGAAGCTACTTTGTCAGATTGTGCTATTTATGTAGCAAATATTTCCCTCCAATATGTCATCCCTAATTGTGTGTATGAAATGTTTGGTACGTGGCTTTTTAACTCATTCAGCAAGGAAACTATGTAGTCGTAATTTCTCTGTTGTCGCTATTGTCATTATTGTGACTTTTTATGGTTATCGACTGTACATTGGATTCATGGTTGGTCACATACACTTGTTTTGCATTTTGGCAGACGTCCTGTGCTTTGGTCCTGTATGACATCCATGTAAGGCTTTTTGGCGGCTCATTTGGCATAATTGCCAAAGAGCCAAAAGAATCATGAATTGTCCGTCGTCCGTCGTTGTCCTGCGTTGTTGTCGTTGTCGTCATTGGTGTTGTCTGTGCACATCTGCCCTAAGCACACTATTGATTATAGAGACTTCATATTTTACACACATATGCACCTATGTCCTATCTTAGTGTTGAGTAAAAATTATGTTGCTGTGACCATTATTCTCAAATTGGCAGCAATATTTGTATTTTGCTTTGAACCTTTCTCCTGGACATGCAATTGATGATAGAAACTTCATATTTGGCAGCCTTATACATCTATATAGCCCCTTTAATTTCTGTAAATATTACAGTGATGCCACCTATATTTGCAGTTTGGCAGCCATATTTGTGATATTTTATGGATCACTTATTTGGGATTTGAACTTAGACACTTTATTTATATCCATGTGATATTGTAACCTATTTGTTGTCTTAGTTTATGATAATGCCAAATGAGCTTAGGTCCATCTGCACCTATTTTTCATTTAATTGTTTGGTTTACATTTCCCACTGCACTTTGAAATTGGGATTTTATAAATAAATTCGTTTTAGATTGAAACATGTTGTGCACAGCAAGATTTTTCCATCATAACTAGTTTTGTCATGAGATGATCGGCAAAAAATTTAAAATTTTATTGATATTTAGACAGTTTGCCTTTTTGAGACCAAGTTCAATTTTTAGTTTTATTTTTTTCTGTCGCCGCACTTTGAAAATCCTGGAAGTGCATGTAATCCAAATGATTAAAAAAAACCCAATCTGTGAGAAAAAGGTCATTGTGACCTTAATTCTCCTTTTGACAGTGCTCAACGATTAAAGAACCTGTTAATCTTGTATGACTTTCATATTTATGGAGACCAGAGACGCAAAGGCATTTTCCTGTGTCCTTGGAGAAAATTACTTCTTGTAAATACGCTTGCCTTATGTGCACTATTTTCGGACTAAGTGAGGAAAGAAAAATCACTGCGCAGAAAATGAAATGAAACTCTTAATTTAAAAACACGTACAACGTTCACAACACGTACAACGTTCACAACTTCAATTTACGGTTTAAATTAATTCCGGTCAGTTCTGATGTATTTTTATCCGTTTTCCTTCTTGTACTTCACTTGCAGGTATCGATTCTGCAGCTACAGATGTTACTGAACGAGCAGGAGGCGATCCCGTGGCCCGCGCTGTGGTACCTGACGGGGGAGGTGACCTACGGGGGCCGGGTGACGGACGACAATGACCGGCGATGTCTGCACAGTTTACTGCAGAAGTTCTATCACCCTCGGGCGCTCAACCCCCAGTACGCTTATTCCCCTGATAAAGTAAGCCAATTGATTTTGCTCTCTGGGATACAAATGTTCTTCATTTCCTGTACAGTAAAACTTCTCCTTTACGGCCACCTATTTTGTCCGTTAAATTTGGTCGTAAATTAGGACTGGGCGTAAAGGAGGACTGCACTTTGCTACGATTTTGAAGAAAATACTTAGAGCCAAGGAGAATTTAGAACCATGGCCATAAACCGGGAATGGCCTTTAAAAAGGGTGCCCGTAAATGAGAAGTTTTACTGTACTCATTTATTTACAGTAGAACCTGTCTTGAGCGATACCGAACTTTTTCCTCCCAAAAGTATCGTAAACGGCAGGGTGTCGCCCATAACAGAGTCATTTAAACTATTTTTAACAAATATTAATGCAGTGAGAAAGTGCCGTAAAAGGCAGGATATCGTTCAAGACAGGTGTCGTTCAAGACAAGTTCTACTGTAGTTCTTTGTTTTTGGGACGAGTGAGCAACTGTTTTGGAGTCACTGTTACTCCAATTTAGATTTCGGGCAGGCTCGGTTTCTATGGATAACCACCATTCTATTTGATGTGTGCCCATCTCAATACTAACTGAGACCATGATTGCTCAACTTCTATGATCGGCAAGCTGGTTTTCTTTTGAAACGAGAAGCAGAGTTTAATTTGTCACATTCCACTGTTAAAATTTGACGTATTTACGTATTTGAGCACCTGATGCCAGACACTGTTATTGAGTAAAATGTGTTTTTCTTTTAGAATTATCTTGTTACAAAATTTGATTACTTTTCTCCAGAGATAGGAATTTTAATCAAGAATAAAATGAATGTGAATCCATAACTTTGATATTAATCCTTGCAAAAAATTAACTAAAAATTTAGCGATATCTAAAATATATCTGACATTTGACGAATTTGAAGCGTTTTATCAATTATGTTGCTGAAGAATAATGTCAGTAACAAGTTTTGAGTGTGTGGCACCCAAGACTTAATTTGAAGATGGACGACAAGTCTAAGGCAGACTTTTTGGCTCATTTGGCATAATTGCCAAAGAGCCTATAGAATCATGAATTGTCCGTCATCCGTCATCGTCATAGTTTTCGTTGTCGGTGTTGTCGGCATTGGCTGTGCACACTCACCCTGAGCACACTATTGATCATAGAGACTTCATATCTTACACATATATGCACCTGTGCATCATCTCAAAGCCTTGTAAAATTTATGCTGCTGTGACTATTATTCTCAAATTGGCAGCCATATTTGTGTTTTTCTTTGAACCTTGATCCTGGACTTGCAGTTGAAGGTACAGACTTCATATTTGGCAGTCCTATGTATCTAGATACATTCTTAATGCCTTATAAAAATAATATTGCTGCTACCTATATTTCCAGTTTAGCAGCCATATTTGTGCTTTTTTTTACAAATCACATCTGTAGATTTGACCTTAGACACTTTATTTAATTGCATGGGATACTGTGACTTAAATCATCAGTTTTTTGATAATGCCAAATGAGCTCAGGTCCATCTGGACCTATTTTTCAATCCTTTTATTCTTATTCAGATTGATGTAAAAATTGTGGAAAGTTTATGCACTTTATTCTCCCAGGTTCAAATGTTGAACGCCCTCGACATAAAAAGTTCATTTCTATTCATATTCTTTTATTGTATCAAGTGTTTTCAAATTTCCTCTGTTTGCGAACCTTTCACAATGCAATCGCTCTTTCTGAAAGATTGCCGTTTCGTTTTATTTTCTTGCCTTGCGCTTTCATAGTGTGTTACCATGTCAGTCCTCTTGTTTGTCCTTTACAAATTCTATACAACTTAGCAGAGCGAAACTAACTGAGAATACTTTTAGTTTATCGGTTAAAATTGTCGGTTACAGTCTTTTCAAAATTTTAACAATGAACATTTCAACATTTCTTTTCCACATTTTAACAATTAAATGATGTGAATGTTGAGAATATATTTCCCAGCATAAGTTACAACAACCACCACACAAATTTATTGTGGTCACTGGTGTGATTTGAAGGTCACAAATTTAACCATTTGTGCCAACGAGAAGCAGGGTCACCTCAAGGTCAAGTTCATGTCAAGGTCAAATTTAGCATGCTAAATTGTTTTAATCAATACTTTGAAAGCGGAGGGTGAGTCCTCAACTGAAAGACGTTCCACTATTTGATGGTAGATGGTCCATCCCACCCAAAAGGGATATTTTAATCGACTTAAATAAATGCATTAAAAGGGAGGGAAAACTCCCTCGGCGGAAATAAAAAACTCTGTGTTGAGTCAATATAACGATGAAGGTTTAGAGAGAGTGTGTTAATGCACCTTGCACTTGTAGGGTTGGGTAAAAGGGCAAAGGAGACCGAGCATTTTAGATAGAAATGCCACGAATAAGGTAAAAAGGAAAAGCCGAGGAAATGGAAATTAAATCATAGGAGTGGCGGGGCTTTTTAGAGCTTGTAAAGACGCGTTTAAGGCCGCATTCTACCCAATTGTAAGATCATTGGCTTACATTTCGCTGCCCTTTAGTTCAAGTGTGGTGACTGGAAAAATATTGAATCCAAAATAGGTATAATGTCATTGATGCCTGTTTACAGTCAGGTTAGTTATGCCGTTTAAAATCTGCACAGTTTCCGCGACTGTGCCAGCCGGCTGTTTTGCTCATATGCATTGGGAATTGAACACCCTCAGAGCTGCACTGACCACCGACCACCGAGCTCACAGTCAGCATATTAGACTTCATTATCTTTTAACTGCAATACTAGTAAAACTCGATATGCACGTGTTTCATTCACCACATTTCATAACAGTACTTTACCATTTTTATTTTGACTTTGGAGTTAAATCAAGTTCAAACGTTTGTTTTTGGAAGTGCAGTTGAAAATGTAGTGCGACAAGTTGAAAGACATCAGACCTATTGCGTAAATCCACCCAGCATTTGCTTTTAGCTTAATTATCTCCTAAAGATCGTGTGTAACAAGTTTTGTCAGAACTGTATTTTAAGCTTGTCCTTTAATTGAAAGAAAATCTTAAAAGTTGTAAGTTAAGATTTATTACATTTGTAAAAAAAAATGAAGCCCATTATGGGCAAATCCCTTCCCTTTTGCTTAGTTCCACGCCTGGATAAAATAGGATCGACAAGTGTGTTTGGCTTTTGGCTCAGGTTTCTTTCCAGGAAAAAGCGGGTGTAATTTCTTTACATAGGTTGCTTTTCTGGCAGCAAATCTTCTTAATGGAGTGATCTTTTCATTAAGAAAGTGTCTGGTTGTTTAAATGGCTAGACGGTTCTCAAACCGGTGACCTTTCGAATTTTAATCAATTGGCTGTTCAAGAAATTGGCGGTGAAGTAATCCTGACGTGTTCCTGGCTTATTGACCAATATATTATATATTAACTACATCAAGAATTGGCGGGGTTAATTTTTGCTTTCTGCTAACAATAAGGCGTTTCATAACGACTATTTTTTTTGCTTTTCCCTTACAATATCCCCCGGGCCAATACAAAAAGAGAAGAAAAGACAGTCAGACGCACCCATGTACACAGACTCGATCAACAATGGTATCACAGACACACAGAGACGTACGGTGCACGCCCCCTCCAACGACCCAAATTTCTTTCATTTTCACGGGGTTTTGAAAGGAAAAATTGAAGAGCGCCCCCTCCACGAAATCCTGGATCCGATCCAGATAGACATACAAACGTGCACACTACGAGGCGTAGACAAGCAGACACACACACACGGTCAACACTCTACCACTCTTCAGCACTCAGTAAAAAAGACTTAAGACCCAGAGCCAGCTCTCGATGGAGACTCTATTTCAGAGATAAAGTGAAGCTGGCAAAAAGCAGATTGTCGGGATTGTAAGAGGAACCTTGGGCCCTGATACAATCACTAACATCATTACGGGCGGGCGATAAAAAATCTCCTGCTTGATGAAAAACTCGGATGGGACCAAGATTTGTTGTAGTAAAACACTTTAGAAGCTGTGCTCGCAAGGGTTAAGGAGGAAATTGATTTGCTTTGAAGCTGGTTACTGAAGAAACTCCTCCATTGCCGACTCACACCCATAGGAAACACCTCCAGAATACATAAAGGGATTTTGAAAGGGTCACTCCGTGATGACTTCGCTTTATAAAATGTCGGGGTTTTCAAGGACTGGTCAATGGGGCTTAAAGCTTGCTTTGTCCGCGTTCTGCTTTATTGCATGTTTGTTCATATGTCCAAAAGCTGCATATTTTGCCTTACATTCCACACGGAAACTCATCATTATTTCGCTCCCGCAATAAACGGAATTTTATGTATATTTTCTTTGCCTGTAATTGCTTAGCTTTACAGGCCCTTCCTTGTTGTGTTTGAACAAGGTCATCATTAGTTTCCTTTCTTTGGCCGCTCATACTGCAGAATTGGCTACATCTACTTTTTAGCGCATATGTTATCACAATTCCATCTTTTAAACCTGAACAATCTATTGTCTAATTTCTGATATGGCATTTTAAAAACTAGTACTTTCTCAAATTCTTTCTTTAATTTATTTCAGTTCGTGTTCGGCTCCAAACAATTTAAACAAAATAATTCAGATCATGAAATTACTATCAAGAGTTTAGCGCCTCGCAACAATTGAATAAGCTCGGCATGAAATTCAATTGTTGCGGAACGCTTAACTTTAAATAGTAATTTCATGATCTGTGATGCCTCTGCTATCATGTTCTATTGTTATGAAAGGCACAGTATCTACGGAGAAATCAGCAGCACGCTTCAACAACCAAACAGTAAACGCCGCTATAAGTGTTTAGTATTTCATTTATTCTAAGCCTAGTTATTTTCAATCGTTCATTTCACTAACATACAGACATAAACGCCAGTTCACTGTGTACGTAACGCTTTAGTTGGGATTTACAGTTTAGTTCTTGAAGCGCGCTGTTCAACTTGAAACTATTGCACAATTAAATGAAACATCCGTTCCGTGTTTCCCCTGCAGGTTTACCACCCGGTGCCCGAGGAGTTTAACTTCTCGGAGGTGAAGGCGTACGTGGAGACCCTGCCGGCGGCCGATAGCCCCGAGCTGTTCGGCATGAACGAGAACGCCGAGCGGGCATACCGGGAGTCCCAGGCCCGCACCCTCATCGACGGCATCCTCAACGTACAACCCAGGCTCGCCAAAAACCTCATCAGGTAAATATTATAGTTCTATAACAAGCGTACAAGTGCCATGTCACTAACAAGTTTCTAATTTTTGCTACCTGAGCAACAGCTAGCTAAGTGATAAGTTTGTGCTGTTTTGACCAATCCGGACACCTGTCGACGTAACGTTTCTGCAGTAAGGCTCTCAACTTTTGATCGATTATCGACTATAGTCGACTTACTAATTTTATCGGCAAAGGTAGAAGTAGTAGTCGACTGAATAATTTTTTTCAGCAAAGGTATCAACTGTCATCAATTAGAAGTAGCTTTCTCACAAATCAATGTCCAAAGGAAAATACTTTTATGTGATTTTGCTACATATTATGTTACAAGTATTGTGCAACATTTGTAAAATTTTGTGAATGAAGGAGTTCATGGTCATCAGTGCTCCTGATATTGGTAATCGATTATAATCGACTATTGCTTTACGGTGATAATCGACTACAGAAATTTACCGATCACGACCCTTATTCTGCAGATTATGACATCACATTTTCAATAGTTTGACGTCGTGAGAGTGTGTTATGACAACATACATTGTGCTGTATTTCGTGAAGGTAGCAATTACTCTGAGTAACCGTTTAATTTTTGTAATTGCCAATCTATCGACTGATACACAACCAATCCTGAACTGTCTCTGGTGTCATGGCGTCGTATGATGACGTTGTATTTTATGGCGTCACAACGGTAAACAACAGGGCGAGACAACGGGACTATCTCTTGGTGTATAAAAGTGTAAAATCATTATTTTAGACTGAAGACCATTCCATTGACAAAAAGGCATTTTGGGCCCCAAGTGTTTCAAGTCATTGGGTCTGCTACTGCGTTTATTTCTAGTAAACGCCAAACCCAGTCTTAAGCCCATGACAGTCTTAACATTCACCCCTTTCCGGATTTCTATGTTCTTTAGACCTGGTCTAATAGGTGTGAAATACCGTTTTTGATCAAAGAAATTTGGCATGAAATAAAAGATCATGGTCTTGTAAATGTAGAGATGGTCTTATAATTGTAGAATAATAGGTTTATTAATTTCACATTGTACTCTTTCTAACAGCGGGATTCCTATCATCTGCATTAATTGAAGAATTAACTGTATGAATAGAAAGGCCATACAGATAAAAAGAGCATATTTGTGGACATTATCACAGAATCCTAAAGTAAGCGTTTCCACATCCGCCCTTCGACATATTCGTTCTGTGGATTTGTGATATTTCTGTGATTTGTATCGAAGGCAGGGTAAGCAAGGACGGATGGCCGGACGACGACAACAATTAAGGAAAATGCAGATTCCATAGTCTCTTTGGCATTTATGATGAATATGCCAAAACAGTCGCTGACAAAGAAATGCTGTAATCAAAATAGAAAAAAAAGCGAAAGGATATGAAAATTCCGTTGGTGTTCGTAAATATTTCACTTAGGAAAAAAGCAGACACAAGAAGTTTTATGACGGAATTTCTCATTTCCCCATCAAGGTCCCTGGCAATTCAATTGGTAATTTCTTGGTAGGAAATGGAACATGTTAATACTCCAAAAGAAACTCTTTAAGATGTCTTCAGGAGAAGATTACCAAATAATGAAGACGAAAATCTTTACGATCATAAAGCACTATTAGATAATAATGCGGAATCCTGATTGATTCTCTGGATTCATTTCCCCGTGTCAACACCCCGAGTGTGATACGATCATGCGGAGAATTCAATCAGATGTGCAGAGAAGAAATTGAAAAGGAAACCGCATCTCTTGTTGGATGTGTAGCCGAAAAAGTTACTTGCTACAGTGAGGAGAAGGTCTCTTTTTTCACCTGTTGGATAAGACTCATGATATAAACTGGTACCTTGTTTAACCATATCGCGTTTGCACTGGTCCCCGGTCACGTTGGTCTTTTCCACCAGTTGAATCAGCTAGACTGCTAGTTTGGAGTGCAATCAAATGTGTAATGTCAACACGGACTGCTTGAAGAATATTTTTACATGCCACCCTCAGAAATGCCGAAAAATGGGACTTGGAGCCTAAATGTCCCCAAATTCTAAAACATGGAGGAAACACCGATGTACGTTTGTATCTAGAAACATGTGCATTATTGGCTACACTCGTACAGAATGAAATTAAACTCTATTTGGGGACGGTAGAGATATTCCGCTCGGAGATATATCACTCGTAATGAATTCTTCTTGTATTCTCATTATTTACAATCCAATTCACTGCCCCCATAAATCACAGAAAATCTTCCAAATTAATTTCTCTTTCTTTAAGATAGTGGTCTATTTTTCTTTAAAACTCGAAAAGACAGGGAATATTTCTACTTGGAAAAAAGACCAACCTAACCATACCTGTCTTGTGTATGTTTCTCCTGCAAAAGCATGATCTCAATAACTCAGGGAAAAAAGGGAAAGGGAATCGCAAAATTTATTTCACACAAGTACGATTTATAAATTATTCTCGGCATTCAAATGGTGAAGAGAAAGAATCTAAATGTGAAAATATGTAAACAAACCACTCAGATGCTTAATGGGGCAACTTTATTGAGATGCCAAAGTGCTACACAAATGTACTTTCAATGATAAAACGTTTACATGACGAAATTTAACTTTAAATAAATTAAGTTTAAGAAAGGCTTTGCAACCATCAGGATCAAGAGACGAGTCAATCTAGATATATCTCATTTTCCTTAACAATCAGAGAGATTAGAATCAATTCAGTACGAACTGTCGAATTCTCCTCAATATGTAATCAATCCTTCCTGCCTCCAATCACTGTGTGCAAGAACCCGACACAACCGTTAAGACCCTGGACCGAACCCAATCCGAACCACTGAACCCACTCAGACCCCAATCTCCTAATCCTGCGGTTCTTTTATTCCTCAACAAACTTCCATAATTGGTGTCCTTTGCGGAAAACACATTCAGTGAAATTAATGACAACTTCACCAAATGGAAAGGAATTAATTTCCTAAGGCCAGACATAAAGTTTGTAAAGAAAGCTGCATTTCTCTTTTTTCTGCAATTTTTTTTTTCAGGCAATGTATTTAAAAAAGCTTTCAGGAAAAAGAATACAGCACCACTCTTAATTTGTTCGGAAAGTTTTGCCCATGCCTGACAGACCCATTTAACTCCAATAATGACAAACTAATCCCAGCTTCCATCAAATTAAATTCAATGTGAATTACCAACAGCTTTTCGCAGCTGGGCACATCCATTGCAGCTGTCGGCTTTTCCCATGTAAGACAAGCCTCCCGCATTTGACAATGTGTCAAATTTTCCCTTTTTTCGTTCACAAACAGATGTGATGCGGAGAATAAATATGTCAGAGAAGCTGTCGGATTGCATTAACCGCGAGTATGAAGAATGAGCTCTTTTCTTAAACGGAATTGTCAGCTTCGTAAAGCCGTAATTGACAAATTGGGGAGCAATACTTTTACCGCATTTTTTCCTAACTCTCTGGGGCTGAATAACTCTTGTGAAAAACATAATCTTGTTGTTTTGAACTATTTCAACTAAAAGACAAGAAATAAAGTGGGTATTTTTCCTTTTTGATTTTCCAAAATGAATAATGTCCACATTATAATGGCCAGGTACCAATTTTACACCTTGGTATAGTGAGACGTATGTCTGGGGTCACTTACCCAATATCCCTTGGATACGAACCCACATCTAAAGGCGAATAACCAACAGACTAAGCTATGTCAGCCATGTGCAAAAGCACTTGCCACATCAGACAGAAATTCGCAAAAAAACCAACTTAATTCTCTAGGCGCTCGCACAATTTGTACATCTACTCCTTCTCCATGGGTGGGGTAAATATGGTGCTGCGAACGTTGAGTTGAATGGCCACCCCCCGACCCATCATAGCCCTCATTGATATTATATGCTCTAAACTTGCTAATCGTTTAATCCATTGATTAATCACACTGTTTTACTTCTTCTTCTTCTTCACAGGGCGGGTAAGAGCGGGGACGAGGTGGTGCTGGACATGGCTCAAGAGATGCTGAGGAGCATCCCGGAGGAGGTGGAGATCTCCGAGGAGGAGAGCCCCTCCGCGCGCCCTGGACAAACCTTCGTACCCACCCTCAACGACATGGTCAACATAGCACAGGGCGCCATCTACAAGGTGCTGGGCTCCAAGAAGGGCTCCTCTGTAAAGAGAAAAAGAGGTAAGCAACAAAGATGTGAAAACTGTACGTTGTTTAAGGGTAAAGACTCGCTTGAGTAATAAAAACGCTAGATATACTGGCTTTACACGGCTGTAGTTAATACTCCTCTACAGCAATAAACTCTAGCGGGTATATAGCTTTTAGTGCTTGTGGCAAGGGCTAGTGTTACAGATATCAAAGGTAGTAATTGCGTTCGCAGTAGTCAACCAAGTATCAGTGTTCCATTCTCTGCCATCAGAGTTTAAATCCTGGCCTCCTTCATTAAGAAACTGAATAATAATAAGTTAACTGAATTAGAAAAAATTATCCACTAATTAAAGAAACATCATTTTCACGACATTTGTATTTAGGGGGAAATGTGCTTAAAAATAAGAGCATTGCGAATAAATGAAATTAGTGAAATTTGTTTGAAAAACAATTGAATACCACCTGATTGACCTTTTCTCGTACTGCAGCTCTGAGTGAGATCACAGCGCAGGGCTTGGAGAGGATTAAGATGCTGGTTCACTCGGCGCTGTTCACGGTTCTACGACAGGAGATCGACAGGTTCAACCAGCTGCTGCTCATCATCCACAAGTCGCTCAAGGACCTGTGTCTCGCCGTCAAGGGTGAGGTCGTCATGTCACAGTCCCTGGAGGACGCCTACTCCGCCTTCCTCAACCAGAGAGTGCCGATCGAGTGGAGGGTACGTATATGTTGCTATGAATACAGTAAAACTCCTCAATTACGACCACGGTGCCCCCTATGATTTGCCAATGCATCACTCTGAATTCCTCCTTTACGGCCACCTTTTTTCCCGTTAGACTTGGCCGTATGTCAGGAGTGGCCATAAATGATCACTGCTCTTTGCTACAGTTTTGGAGAAAATATTTAGAACCAACATTGCCATAAACAAGGAGTGGCGGTAAAGAAGGAAAGAGGGTGCAGTGTACTAGTAGAAGACAACATAATTTATAATATCGACAAAGGAAACATTAATGGTTCTCCACAAAATACAGATAACAAACCTTAATTGGAAGCATAAATTCTCTTTAAGTATCGGCGCATACACTGGTACGTTCCACTAACGAGTTCTTAAAGTGAGGTCGTGATCTCATAACTGCGGGGCTTAGTTACACGTTTTTCTCCGTCCTATACGTTTATGTTTCAAGGAGTGTTGATCTAAATTGTACTTTTTTTCTAAAACAAAGTTTTGTGGACCAAAGTCCATTTTTGGGCCACTGGTACCCTGTGTTTCAGACTTGGGGTGACTCTGCCTTTCGGTTTCAAAGCCATGGCTCACTCACTTGCACACTATGATCCCCATAGTCACTTCTGAATTTCTTACCCATTCTTGCTCCATACAAATACACACTGTGTATATGGGTGTCAACGGGTAGCTTGCCACACTTCTCACATATTTTTTCAAATTTGGTGAACAGACACCATGTGAGACTCGATCCCACAACCTTTGGATCCAGAGACAGATGCTCATCTGAATCGGCCACAGAGCCGCAGCTGATTTTAATTGTAAGGCTTATTTTTTTAATCATTTGGATTACATTGCATGGTCAGGATTTTCAAAGTGCGGTGATCGGAAAAAAAATAATAAAAGCAAAAATTGAACTTAGTCTCCAAAAAGCCAAACTATTCATAAAAAATAAATTAAATTAAAATTTTCTTGATCAACTTCCAGCGGATCAGCTTCTGACAGCTCCAAGACTATTGTATTTTGCCAAGCATAATGTGTTTCATCTGCAATATGATTTTTTGTTTTTTTGAAATCCTGATTTCAAAGTGTGGCAGGTAATGTAATCCAAACAATTAAATAAAACAAGAATGCCTTCCAATCAAAGGCCGAACCGCCCGCTTCGCAAATAGTCATTAAAATGCAAATAGTAACTAAAATACAAATAGTTATTAAAACATGAAAAAAGTTACAAAAATCTAGAAATTTGACCTTCAAATGACCTTGACCTTCAAATGACATTGACCTATATTTTGACCTTGACCCCATTACTTGTCTTAAACATCATAACATGTTATATAAGCAGGCAACACTAAAATAATTGACACTTTATTGCTGTAACCTTGAATTTGACCCAATGACCTTGATACTCAAATTTGACCTAGATATTATGAAGATGTACCACCATACTAAAAATGAAGTTTCTAGGTCAAGTGGTTCCAAAGTTATAGCCCGGACAGACACACACACACACACACACATAGACACGACTGAAAACATTACCTTCCCGCATACGCGGGTGGTAATAAATGTACACGTCTAGTTCCATTATTTTGGGAATTGTGAAAGAACAAAATGCGCTATCAGTCAGCAAGAAAAACAGTAAATTTGAGCTCAGATGATGAAATTTCTATCAGTTTTGGAATAAAAGTACATTAAAGGACAGCGTAAAACTATTTTTGTTCGGTACTTTTCTAAATTGATGGGAATTTCACGATTTGGTGCCAAATCCTCAGCAGTATAATAATACACTTGTTGTACTACACACGACTACGTAATACAGATAAACTTATCAAAATCAACTGTTCAAACAGTCAGTCTTTCCAATGCTTAATCTACAAAACATTCCCTTTCTGTTTCTGTTGACACGCAAAAAGACATAAAGAGGAATGTCAATAAATATCTGTGGTTTCTGAGACATGTTACCAATTATGTGCTTTACATGTTTTACCAAGTAAAATCAAAAATATTATGTAAAATTGATAACTCACCTCTCAGCATCTTGTCGTTGCTTCCAAATTGTTAGATTAAACAATTATGTAGAGATTAGAACTATTATTTGAATATTACAACTGTGACCCTCACTCTCTCTAAGAGTGTTGTGTCGTTCTGACAGCATCAACCCACGTAACGTAACGTGTGTTTACATTCTCACTCAGCTGGAACCGGGTATTGTACATCGGGCCCCAACTAACATTACTTTATTAACTGTTAAATCAAATGGAAACTGAGTTTAAGTAAAATGATAATTTAAGAAAGTTAATTTCCCGTACACTCGCAAGTAATTAAAATCGCTTGAAAATTACCATATTCTTAAATGCCACATTAATTAATTTCAAACGTACTCATTGCAAATTCATGCTTTCAGTTCACGTGCGGGAAATTTATTTTTACCTCAAAAAGCATGAGTATGTCTTTATGTTAAGTATTTACGGAACACACCGTGGTGTACTATATTTTTTTCATTATTTCAATTCTTTAGAATTTCACGAGAATCTATTTAATTTCTTCATTTCATAAATATTTTACCTAAATAACAATTTGATTAAAGAGTTAATATGTATTGCCCCCTAATCCTTCCAATTTCTGGGGAATTTCTGTTTTTCATGAAGGAATAATACTTCCAGTTAGTAACTTATTGTTGCCATATTTAGAACAGTTCGTCTTCACGTCACGTTTATTTTGACCGTTAGGCCAAACCTTTTTATCTTTGTATTACGTTTCCCGCCGCCTCCGAATTGCAGGAATCAGCGGTCAAATGGCAGAAAATCGTTTGTTATCTCTTTAGAAATAAATTGGAGTGGTCCCATGCTATGTTTCTGTTGAGTACATTAATACAGTGTAAATTCCTATTGTGTTCAGGTCTCACCAACTTTCTGAGATGCATCGTTGTGATTTATTTGACATCGTTTTGATAAAATTCAATCCAAAAGGCAACAAAAGGCAGCAGGGTACGAAGTGACTGTTACAAAGCGTGATTGTGTAGCTAAAATCGTGTAATGGTATGCTCTGCAATAGTAATCCATAGGAGTTTTCTGCCACCACACAATTGTGGCAGCACCTGGCGGGCAATAAATACGCGCTACACTTCGTTCCATACTGGCAACACAGTTTGCTTTGTTCTTCTCTCAATAATAGTTTCAATGAAACGCAATCCAACAAATAAATAGTTTTGGCCTTAAACGTAAGAACACATTTAGCGAAGATTTCCTTGTAGACTTTTTGTTGCCATCATATTCACTGATGTGTGTAAACAATGTTTCACAAACGTTACAACTGGGTTATCACCATTTGAATATTGCATCATTTAAGAGCAATTGATTGTACATATTTTGGCATACCGTTACTTTTCGTGATAGACTTTATTTAAATTCCAAGTACAAATGTACATGTATTATGATATTTCAATGTGGCAAAACAAAGGGAACACAAACAAGGAACTAACGTTGTGGAATTGGATTCTGTGTCTGTCAAACTTACACAACAGTGCAACATTTTTAAACAGCTTATGAAATTACTAAAAAACATTTAAGGCTACAACTGAATTTCAAGGTGATCTCATGCTAAGCCAGTGGTTAACTTTGATAAGGGCTCTACCATGATTTCTTGATCTGATACATTTATAAGTGAAATTTCAGCCAAATGCTCTTCTGTTTTAAGTAATTTACATAAATAAAATAAACCGGAGGTCGTTGGAAGAACTAATATCTACAATAACCTAGCTGCTCAACAGAAAATAACCCAATAAGTATCATTCGCGTTAAACTGGTAAACAATGATTGACCCTCGAGTTTCGGGGAAGACCAGGGGAATCCCTTTACGCTTGACTGGTTACTGTCTGGTTGATAATAGAACAGGGGCTCATGCATTCTTTATTTATTAAACTTCATATTCTTCTTATAAATAGATACAGGCATGCAAACTGAATAAAAAACTTCTTTACTTATTTTTCTTAGTTTGTAAAACGACCGTTAACAAATAAACGTGTCTCATTTCGTTTTAATAACATTGAACTAAACTATTTCAAATAGCTTAAAGCAAACTGAGTGTAACAATATGATAAATAAACAAATAAAAAGCTATGATCTTGAGTATTAACTGCGGGAAATCATCATCAATAGTTCTGGAAAACATATTACGTACACAAACCGGAAGTGACGTCATTGAACGGTCCCGTTTATCATAATTCAGTGTTACTTTGAATATAGATCTGCCTCTGGAGCATTAGCACCAAGGTACAATTATTGCCACTATGGAGCAGCTCTAGTACGTGCACAGTACAGCATGCATAGTAACTTAACCAATAGCAGCTCAGATTAACTGAGATGCTCTAGTGCCTGAGCACCCACCAATGAGTGCCAGGGTATGTAACATATAAAATCCACTGCAAAGCAGCTTCAAGAGAGATTTTGGTGATTTAGTGATTTTTGTGAGAATTAGAGAAACCGTGAATCTTTGAGATTGTATTGTTAGACTTTGATGTTATTATGTGAAACCTTTGACTGTTGTAATTCAAGTTCTGTATTTTATGAACTTAGAATATTTTGTGCAATTTAACCAAACACATGTTTATAGCAATAAAAGGACTTGCGATCCAATGGAGAATGGACAGAGAACTCTTGTTGTGATGTATCAAGTAAAGCGCATGCAATGTGCAAAGGTATCATCATAAAGGAAAAGAGATTCTGCAACTTCACCGGCGTAAGACCATTAATGATCCGTGAACATGTAAGTGCCAGTGAGGTACAGGACATTCCCCTAGCCAAGCACACACGTAGCCCACGACGTCTATTGCTTGCAACAGCAGAAAACCTCAGGCGAGCTCTCTTGGTACCACATCCCCATATTGAAAACACAGGGGGCACGCCCACCGGCACTCGCCCCTGCGTTCGCATGCTGTGCCAAGAATACTTACCTGACACATAAAAAATTAAAAGGTTACACAGAGTGTAAATGCTACCTTCAACCATTGCTACAGACGTCACCTATCACGTAGATTATTATTATGACATAGATTATGATGTCATAATCTACCTGGTGTTGGAAAGGAAAGGAGTTTACAATTTATTTTATTTTATTTTATAAATCACAATTTATTATATTTATTTATTTATTTACTTACTCTATACAAGCACATGCATACATGCATGCACACACACATACATTTAGGAAGTCAATGAATTTTTACTGTTTATTCAGATGTGTGTGTATGATGGATGTGTGCATGCACACATGCATGCATGCACACATGCACATAAGACACACCATTTGAAAGCTCATGATCTCCTGATTCCAAAATTGTAAAATTATGTAAAATGGATAAATAGAAGTGCTATTTTTAGCTCCACAAAGTTTTGTCATAAATATTACCAGAAAGTGAAAACAATTACAAATTATAAACTGCAAATTCCTAGTAAAGTCACCCCACACCCATATATCCACCTCCCAGTCACACCCACTGAACATTTACACCCCATTTCCA
>JBCAUI010520022.1:0-11954 GCA_038406195.1 Haplosyllis anthogorgicola | reverse complement strand
AAACATGTCATTAAAGGATGGTTTGATTTAAGCATGGATTTGGATGGATACTGATTTTCGTCCTGCACACCCAGCTACAGCTGTCCCACCCCGTGTTTATGTGTCAATCAGCTTCGGTGTCCACAGTCAATATTTGTTGATTGTATTCTTGTTTCGTGGCCGGTCATTGTGGTTAAAATAGACAAGTAGTCTGTGTTTGCTTTATTCTGTTACACGTTCTTTTCCACTGCGGAAAATGTCTGATTCATCTGGGTGATAACTATTTTGAGTGCTGTGGCCTTCATGCTGGAACATTTTAGTATCTGCATGCATCTTGAATACATACACTGATATGCAAATGACAACACACTTACAACTTTACTCTTGCATGAAGAAATATTTTGTGACAAAAAAAGTGAATTGCTTGATCTTGACCAATAAGAACGGAAAAAGCACCTATGCAACGAAAGCTAACAAAGACTACACTAAACAGTCAGTGTCAACAGTGCGCAAACCAATTGAAGTTGAACGACACATAAACACCAGAATACAATCGCGAGTCTAACAATAGTTCATATGACCACAGACACATAAACAGCACGTTTATGGGCCTATAACATAACCGACAAATAGACCATCTTGCAAAAAGAATAGTCCAGTAACATATTTGCAGATGTACCAATATACTTTCGCCATCTTATGATTCTACAGTACTTTGCCTAACGAGAATGTTCATAATTCTAGAACGCTTTAAAATGAGACTGAACCATTTATTTTGGTTCTCAAAACAAAGAAAAGAAAAAAGTGCCTTCCTGGTAAAGCTCAGGTTCTTTTTAGCATAAAACTTATTTTCACAATATCAATATTTATTCTCCATAGGTGTTACATGTATGCTTGGTACTTTAGTACTGACAACTTTTTGTTTTTTGTGGTCCTATTTTTACAGTGTTAGGTCGTTTTCATTTAAGAAATCTTTCAATTTCGTATTCGTACATGTTTTCCTATTTTATTTTTAGCATAAAACTTATTTCAAAGCTTCAAAACTTGTTTGTTACTTTCAGAAAGTATTATCTTCTTCACCATCTACTAGGTTTCAATTCGTCTCTTCAGTTGTCTTTAAAGCGGAATATACTGCCTGAAGGGTAATCTTTATCTCTCGATTTTGATTAACCTCTCTTCAGACTTCAAGCAGCATTTAAGCAGAAGCATCAAAGGTTAGGAAAAAGCCAATTGTAATAAATGCCCAAGTGGCCATTATTTCTCACAACCTTCAAGTCGAAGTCCCCAAAAGAACATTTTCTTTTTCGGGAGTCAGAGAAATAAAAACTCATGAAACATATGGTGGTTTGAGTGTAGACAATTTAAATGGGAATTACTAACAAAATACAATTATTTAAGAAATAAAGACTGAGAAAGGGTCCCATCCAGCCTGCTGTACATACATGTGTTGTGTATACAGCCCTATTGGTGAAGAGGCAGGTGTAGCACCAGAAGTCACCTTTGGAATCACTGCACACAAGCAAGAAATATTGCAAACGAGAAATCCACCCCCATGACAAAAGTGACACAAAGTCCAAAACAGGGGTAACCAGTGGCCCGACAAAAGGACTATGGTCCAACAATTTTTTTAAAAAATTGCGAAGACTCTTTCGTTGCTCAGCTATCCGTTACGAGCGTCTTCATTCCAATTATAAAATAACAGAGAATATCAATGCATTGCAGAACAACACATTACTGGAAGTAAACATGATTTATCTCGAAGACCATAAATTCACGGATAATTACCGGGAAATATTTAGAAGCAAAAGCAAAAGCAGAAGCAGAAGCAAAATACAATCGCATGATTTTAGTCTACATGTTAGAAGATAAAATAGAAATACATAAGCGTAAAGTTAACACGGTATAGTATGCAATTTGTGCCTTTATGCTTAACAACGAAAAGTTTTGCATAGTTTTGTTGTATGTTACAGCGCTAAGATTAAGTAAGTCAGATTAACATAACCTAAATACATGAAAAAGAAACAAGTATAAAAAGCCTGCCTGGAATTCAATATGAAACAAACATCATAAAATTCCATGTCCCAACAATCAACAGTTTTGTTTACATTATTTAATACGCCATTGGCTAAGGACTCATAAAAGTAATTGATTAACGCAGCATACTTCCACGGTATTAAATATTAAAGATAATTACAACTTCCTATGTGGAGTAATGGATTATTCGTCGTAAATATTTAAGCAACAAGGAGTAACCTCGTTCGCCTAAACCTACGATATAGAACTTACCTATGCAGTTATAATAAGTATATTTGTAAATGGGAAAAATGCAAGGGGTAGCCGTACGGGCTCTAATTATAGGGCACCCCTACTGAAACCCACAAACAGCTGAGGAACCGTTGCCGCAGGGGTACTTAACTGCACAGTCGGCCGTTAGAAGGTATAACCCTGGTCTTGACTCAGACAAATGTTTCTTGTCGCTTTGTTCATTTGATGTATTCAATGAACTCTCCTGTAACGAGGGTTTAATTTTAGTATTGATAAATTAAGATTGTTGACTACCTATTTGACGATAGTTATTGCATATAGAATTTTTGTCTTAATTGCGAATGTCATATCATAAAACATAATAAAAATGTCATTACAAATGCACATCAATGTAATAATGTCATTTAAACGATGGATCACTGGATAATTAATTCGAATAAAGTATTAATAACAACTAAGACACAGTGATAGTAAGGCAAGCTTGAGTTAAGAAGTTCGTGTTGACAACATTAGCTGTTACATACCTTACATTGTTGAAAATTATTGATTGAATTTCCCTTATGGCAACACAGATTTATTCAACATTTTGAATAACAACTAATACTATGAGAATGAAACGGATATTATTTACAGCTGAAAGCTGAGAAAGTAGAACTTTTTAAAGTGCGTTTCAAAACGTAATTGTTAAATCATTTGTGTTGGAGACGGTGCGTTTTATATTCTATATAATTTTCAGTTATTGTGACTACCATTGGAAGCTTTGTTGCAGCATAATGAAAGACTGACAGAAGATACTTGTCTTCATTCCAAGTTGCATGACAACATGTTACCATGCACTGCAATGAATTTCCTTTGTTCAAAAATAAGGTCTTTCACACAAATCGCTATTTTATGTTTTGCATTTTAAAAGTGGTTGGATTTTAAAGTGCTTCTTTTTCCAAGATTGTGTAAGAAACCTTTTCTGCCTCCTCAAAAAGATATCCTCTACTATTGAATTTGCCAACCAGATTCAATTTGGGTTCTATTCCAAGTACATTTATCAGTCAGAAATAATTTTTCAATCCATCTTTAAATTTTCATCAGGCTATCAATCTTTTGTGAGAAAAGTTGTCTGCAAAATAAACCAAAACACCAAAATCAAGAGCAAAAACAAAACGTGATATTACGTACATGCATTTTTTTCAAGCTCGAGAAAATGAAGGTTTTTGCATGGGTACTGCTAGACACTAGGAAATAGTGCAGCACAACAGTCGGCAATTAGTCCTGCTAATCCTTTAATTTCACAAAAAACACCTAAAAATTATAACGAAATACGGAATAACGAAAAACTAACATTGAAGCTTACAGCTTAAAACAGTAAAATCTGCATTGGGCATACTCTCCACTGGGCGAACGCCTGTCATCTACGTACTAATTTTCAATCGCCAAATTGATTTTGTCTTAGTATTTGTACTCCATTGGGCGAACATACTGTCATCCACGAACATTTTTTCCTCAAAAATAGTGAGTTCGCCCAATGCAGATTTGTTCCAACATCAGGATCCATTCAAACCAGTTTGCTAATGTTCTCTTCAAGCTGTCATGTCTAGAATTATGACATTTACTCGTTTTTTGTAGAGTAAAAAAGAAACGTTGCTTTATTTAGATCCATAAAAAACTAACTGCGGTTAGCACTGAATTCTCCAGGTGATCAATTGAGTCTGCATAATTTGGTGATTTTTCAAGCTAGTTAGAGTCGGCTAGAGGCTTGAGGTTCAATCAAAGTTCTATCACTGAAAACTCCCTGCTACCTAGCAAGTACTGAAAATAGAATTGCTGCAGATATTTTAATCAATTCAATTAAATTGCCTTGATTTCTGCAGTAGAAATACACACTGAGAGACAAACATCAACCGTCTCTGAAATTTATACGACTTTTGAAACGTTACAGAATAAAGGGAATAGTCCACTCGGGGCTTTTTGATGTGTATAACCGCATAGGGTCAGATTCTATTGTTTCGCAACAAAAATAACTTTAATTTTCTAGGAATTCAAGGACAGATTGCAAACTTTTGAAATGGCCTTCTCTAAGAATATCACTCTCACACTTTCTCGACAACTTCTCTTCAATTCACATCTTAAGATTCAGAGAGGCTTACTGTCAGTCTTAAAGGAGACTAGCCTCTTAAGGTCTCCTTGATTGCTTTAATATGCTTCGTTTTACGTAATAATTGCAACACAATAATTACATTGAAGCTACTTTTGAAGTCCCAAATGAGTTTTGCAAACCTTCTACTGTGTGGCACATAACAATTTTACTGCAGCTGTGTTAATGGTTCAAATGAGGAACACTTTACACTTTGTCAGTCTCACATCCAATTTGCAATAGCCTTCTCATGATGTGTAGACTACGTTTCCTTGCTCAGAATAAAGACTCCTGGTGAACATTACAAATGCAAATGCGGATGATAATAACAAACGCAATGGAAATCGATTGCATTCATAATATTATAAAGAACTTAGCCTATTTAGTTGTAAAGACCCTCTCGTCTTGCTGGATTCTTTCAAATAATAACAGCAAAACATGATAAAAAGGACACTAAGATACCTAGGCTAGATTTCACACAGGGCAGTACCTAAGGGATGCATGATTTCAGCAACATCTTAAAAATTGTTGGCATTAGAATCGCTGTTCCGGTATCAACAACTCAAAGTCATAGCTATTCTACCTGGCTCTGGGGCCTTGTTGTCCGTCAAGCCAGTGCTATGTGCTCTCCGCTCTAAGTGGTTACTGTGGGTATGCTGCTTTAAGTACCAGCAGCTGCGGTGTATTCTGGAGGGGCAATAGCTTTCAAAACCTTACTTTTTACGTGTCACAGTTTATACCCAAGCAACTTAGCTTTTTTACCAGGACACCATCTGTGTATGCAATTCAGTTTATAAAAAACGTAAAACCTTGATAATTCACAGTACATAAGACTGAAAGCTGTACTGATAAGGGAAAGTTTACGTTTTCCTTTGCTCAAAAAAGGAAACTGCACTGCTTGTCAATCCTTGAACATAGAGTGATTTAACCATTGATTAAGCATGAAATCAATCAAGACACAAAAGCATCACTTTGATACTGCTGTCAAAATATTCAATAAACGTGGTTCATGTATTTGATCATCATTAAATAAACATGATAAAAACAACACGGCATACACAATTGCACAGAATAGAGTTTATCAAGTACACTCGACTTGTGTGCTGTATTTTCAAAGAAAATAGCGTATAATTTGTGAAATGCACTGGAAATGAGATAAATACATGAGAGATGTAAAATAATAATATTATTCTGGTAGAATGAAAATGTGAAGGTGTATAGGGAATGGGGTTTGTCAGGATTACTAAATTTAGAGCAACCTTGAGGGGAGTTGCTAGGGATTGGTATGAAGGCAAATATGGAAAAAAAGGTAGATGGATTCAAATTGCATAGCATTTGAAATGTAGACTATGATATGATATGACAAAGAGATTTGATAACATCTTGTATTCAGAGCACATGTAAAGACCACATGCAATGCCCTGCAGTACGCTAAAGGTCTATCTCACCACTGTAAATAGTTTCTTAAGTATATTTTTTCTCATTTCAGAAAGGAGTGTTGACACAGAAACTGTGTACTATTCAGAACGAGTACTGACTGTTACTACAATACTGGTAAGTTCTTTATTTTATCTGAAGCCTAAGTTCATATTGATTAACTATGAACATTTTTTAGTTTTCAAAGGCAGATAGGTGGTTGAAAACCTAACCGCATCAAAGTAGCTAAACGATTTGACTCCGCATGTAAAGAAAGGATAAAAATGAATCAATTAAATGATGGACTGTTTCAAGTAGTGACTTCACACAAAGCTGCCATTTTGTCACGAAGAATCTTAATCACGAATTTCCTTTTCAAAATCACACTTGATGGAATTATAATTTCATCCTTATCTGAAGAAATCCTGATTAAAATGCTCTCGAAGAGATTAGTCTTTAATGGATTTGAAAGATAAAGAAGCTGTCAAATATGGCTGTTTATTATTGAGCAAAGACACTGGAGCCTTGCTTAATAATACTTTTCATTCTATTGTATTTTTATCTAAATTTAAAGCATAATTTAAAGCATATTTTAATGCATATTTAAAGAATAATTGTGAGATTCTCTTTATTACTATAAAATAACTGATGTAATAGGAGAATCTTTCAAAGTAAGCTATAGTCTCACTTAAATATTTATTCATCCATTTATTTCGCCCTCGTGTGCGTGTTTGTGGTTGTGTGACTGCAATGCCGGATCGAGAGTGGGCACCAGAAGTTCATTCCCGCTCGTCCCCCTCCGTTCGGACATTTATTTGTTCACTTTCATGCGGTTTTTATTTTATGAGATTAGTACCCAAAAAGGATATTAGGTGGCCCTATGAGGTTAACCCTTCCTACCCCGTTCTGGATAATCTGGATCTTCCAAAGGCTTTTGGGTGCGTGTGTGTCTTTATCCATGTTGCACACTATGACCGTAGCCTAGCAACCGGTCAGTCCGTTTTCTTGCCAATGACATGACCTTGCCCATGACATGACCTTGCCCATGATATGACCTTGCCCATGATTTTCCACAACAACGTAGACTTCGAAAATTAACAAACACTTCTTAATTTTTTCACAACAGATTGAACCTTACACAATGTTAAAATGGGTCAATAATTCTGTCCCGAACAACATTATGGATGTGCACGGAATGTACGAGGGATTCATCGTGGATCTGATGAATGAACTCGCCACCATTGTCGGATTCAGATACAGACTGGTTCCAGTCTACGACGGACAATTCGGCTACAGAAAACCGGACGGATCTTGGGACGGCGTCATTGGAGAAATTTTACGCAAGGTAAGACGTTGTCACCTTAGTGTTAATGGTAGTTTTTACACTGAAATGTAAACAGAATCTCACCATGAAATGACAGTCATTAAAGAATGAGATCTCTCCCCTCTCTCCTCCTAGCTATCTGAAACACAGACCCAGAAAAAGAATTTCCATCCACAGACCCAGTTCTAGATGGGGAAAGAGGTGGTGTCTGTCATGCAAATCCAATCTGAACACTGCATTTTGGTTACTTGGAAAAGGGATAAAAATAAGCATTACTATTTTGAAAACATATAACAAAAGTAAACAAAAGTAAAATTGGCTTGCTTCATAATTATATTTCGTATTAAAATTTTAATGCTGAAAATTTCCGAAGTTGTCCTTCAGCATTACCGGAAAAAATGTCTGAATAAAGCAAGAATGAATGCCAGAACATGGTGTCCTTATTTTCAAGTTGTCAAGATCCTTGGCGGCTAAGTAAAAAAGCTCAATAAGGTGCAAATTGTTAAACTTTGTTCCATAAGCAAAATCTAAACACATAAAGCTTAGTTACTGAGGCTCTTGGTTTACAAAATAGCTCTGCTATAAGATTTTTTCTGCTCTTTTTGGAGGAAAAGGGGGAAACACTTTGGGCATTGACCGCAATGACTAAAAATAAACAACCCACATTGCCCCACTTCCTTACAGTATAAATTGTAAACCTTTTCCATAGACATCAGTATGGAGTTCATTCATTTCATAACAGTTCCCAGGGCGATTGACTTTTCATGGTAGCAAATTGCAATTTCTCTGCTCTGGATGGCGTCTGTGTCTCCAAGCAACATTTTATCTATCTTTATGTGCCTTAGGGATTGACTTTTGTCTACCTTGGACATAAATAAAATATGTAACTATGCGAAGAAAATAGGTTTTATGCCGTGACAATGTGGTGTCACTTGGGAGTAAATGGTCTTTAATCAAGCGGCCTTATCTCAGAAGAGTGGTTTTAGGGAAAATGATCTTCCCTGTGCGTCCCCCTTACCTTAATGGCTTAAAATCGCACTTTGTAAAGACGAGTACTAAGCCACCAAGAAAACAACAAAAAATGTCAAGGCGAGCCAACTATGCCAAGATAGATCAATGTCTTTTTTACGAGAATCGATGTTTAATTTCAACAGATTCGTCTGTTCAGTTTAACGCACTGTGTGTCCTCGAGACATCCCTCCTCTATTCCTATACAATACAGATAGATCCTTAGCAACTGAAAGTAGATTACAGTATCCCTGATATGATCGCAATAATACACTTCTCACTTCATACAGCGCGTCTTCATAAACGCGCACGAATTTTGGTGTGTTAAGCATTACAAACGGGGGCGTAGCATTACATCACAACTGTCGGTGCGTTAAGGGCGGTGCATTGAGTTTATGAAGACAAGCTGATAGTCAATGGCAGTATTCTAAATAAGACCAATTTATCGGACAATGAATTATTTTCAAATCCGTCATACAAAATTGCTATTAAAATAATAGTGATCAACAATCGTTCCATCTGACCGGTTTCAAAACTTATTTCGAACATAAGCTATTCATGGTTATCTTGGAGGCCGAACACAAAATAAGCTGTTTCTTTGAACTTTAAATCAGGTTTGCTCAAAAATTTGCTCAACAGCATGTTCAACGTGTAAGCACCTTTATTCACACTGTAGGAGGCTGACATCGCAGCAGGACCCGTGTTCGTCACCTCACAGAGAGAGAAGGTCGTGGATTTCACTCGTCCCTTCCTTCGGGTCACACCCACCGTGCTCGTAAGAAAACCGCATCACTCCGACATATCCACTCTAGAGGTAAGCCGTACGCCACATGGATGCATTTGTTTCCATTCATTGCATTTACGGTCTAACTCATTTTAACGATGAAGAAAAAAGTCTGACAGATCTGAGCGATATTGATTCATGTGGAAATCTCTAAACATACTTACTTCTGCTGTTATGTTTGTCCATCAAACCTTTTTCCAGATATATATAACATCGTATATGTCAAACTAAAAAGCTCTCGAAAAAGAAAATAAATTTAATTTACGGCCACCCTTCTTTACGGCCACTCTTGGTTTACAGCCATGTTGGCTCCAAACATTTTCTTCAAAACTGCATTAAAATGCAGTCCTCCTTTACGGCCACTCCTAATATACGGCCAAATTTAATGGACAAAATGGGTGGCCGTAAAGGAGGAGTTTTACTGTACCTTTTTTCTTTTCATGTGACAAAGTACCCTTTCAAAATGGATCTTGTGTACCTTATCAGATTTGATTTTGCAAAACTTAAACCTCTCAGACGAAAATAATGTAATATGGAAACGTGGCAAAAATTGTGCAAGGTCTAAAAATTGGGAGAAACATGATAGTACTTACCATCTTCTAAATACGTATTCAAGGTAAGATGCAGGGAATCTGGCCTTAAATTCTGTTATGTACTTTGTATCGAAAATACCATTGGGAAACATTTCTGCAAGATCAGCTAGAAATGTTGACATTTTCATTGGTACATTAGCATAAAAACTTTGGTAGAGAAAGACCAGATCTACCAAAGCGTTATGAAATACGACGGGTATTTCATTCCTAATCAGGTCAGAAAATAATTCCCGGATCAGCTGTTCATCTTTGCTGTTACACTCCTTCAGCTTCAAAATAAAATATAAAAAAATTAAAACAGGTTTGAGCAAACTTCACATTTAAAGACTAGATGACTTGCACTGAAGTGAAAATTATTTCGCACACTGCCAATTCTGAGAAACTTAGCAATTTTCTAATTTAAAATCTTACTTACATTAATGCGAAAATTATTTCACAACCAATTCATGTAAATTTACCAAATTTTCTTGGACAAATAACAACTTTCTAGGTCCTACAGTTTTCATATCGTTCGAATATAGAAGTCGTCTGTATACCTTTTTATCCGTTCCTCTGTAGTATGGAATACCTAGAGCATATTGTTTATTGAAATCGAATCCATGATGTACAAGAAACTTGAGTGAAGATGGGTCGACTACGTATTCTTCCGAGCAGAGTAACATGATGTTAAATGTTTGTACTTGATAATCTAATTCGGTTACTCTTGGGACTTTCATTTCCGTCTGGCTGGGACTCTCATCGTCATTCATTTGACCCGGAGAAACTTCACTTTGGTGAGACTGCAGCTTAAAGCATGACAGACCAACTGACAACACTGAACGTGATTTAGCCACGTCACAGATTCCAGCATATCTTTCATCCATAGATCTGTAATAACAATTAGCAGTTATCATAAACAAGTGACTGTCGTGTTTTAATAGTACACGTAGTTTATTAATGGAACCTAAAGGAATTTTGTGTGACGAGTATCAATGGGGAGTGACCTTGTGAACAGTGATCAGGTGACATATCTTATTTTGTCATGGTTAGCACCATAAGATCGCTGATATTATGAATATTTGAAATTTCCAATTTAAACGCACATAATAATTTCTGGTGTCTCATAGCGTGACTGGAAAACTCTTTGGGTGACGAGTACTCTATGGGCATGTCATCGACCACAGACTAAAATTAGTAATTTTCTTTAACATTTTGTACCCGAGTATCTACTTACTTAGCATTAAGTTTCCTTTTATCTCCCAGACCACTTAATTCCTGAAAAATATAAACGCATCATCAAATTATTTCGTATCGCGGTTGTTTCTTCTCACGGCAAAATTGGGCAAAGTTCAGTATTTTATCAGACATGAAATGACTATTTTCATATGATACCAAATATTCTTTTACTAAGCCCCGTTTTCTTATAATAATCACCAGTCTACATAATTAGCTTTCTGTAATAATCATCAGTCTACATAATTTGCATTCTATCAGGATATTTACTCGATCCTTGCTTATCTAGGCTGATGAAGTCTTATCGGTATGTTACATGTACTGTGAGCGTACCATATCAATGGCAACGAAAGTAGAAGATCTTGCAGCCAATAATATTGCTGGCCATGTCTGTCTGCAGTTGTCAGTTAATACGTCTAACACCGGTACGTGTTGAAAATCCGCCATACTTTCCTGCAGGCAATGAGAAAATGTATGGTAGTTTTGCTGTTGTTGGGAATGGAAAAGGAAGTTTATAGTCTTTATGTTCATATTATTTGTGCGATTTTTTTGGGAAAAGATGTCATTGTTTTGATGAAATTTCTTATATGTAAGGAAATTCCGTACATACAAGGATTTTTCAGGCCCTGGGAACTCTGTGCGAGATCTGTTACGTGTGTGTGAATTATCTCCAATTTGTGTATGAATTATTACTTCTCTTCATTGAAATATTTTATCACTTTGAAACGCCTTAATCTCAGCATCTATAAGGTGTTTTGAAATAAAACTATGGTTTAATTGGATCATGGATAGTCCCAGATCCAGTTAAACCATATTTTATTTTTCCATTTTGTTTACATTAGCCATTTTCATGCCAGTTTCTCGTGTTCTAGAAGGAATTTTGAAATAAAAATTAGTTTAACTGGATCTTCACAATACTATTATATTTATGTTTCTTTCAAAATACCTTCCAGATACTGAGATTAAGGCGTTTCAAACTTTTGAAAGTGATAAAATAGGCCCAAAACTTTAACATTGGTGTCAATGGAGGGATGTAACAATTCATACACAAACTGGAGATAATACACAAATATAACAGATCTCACACGTGTTCCCAGGACCTGTTTTTCATAAACAGTAAGGGAAGTCCCAAAATTTTAGGGTTATTCCTTTGTTTAGATGGCATTCCTCCAAAAAGGGGATATTCCAAGTATGAAAAGATTTCAGTTATTACTTGAGTTCCTACCTGTGTGTACATGCATGTGATAC